>OY660883.1:792500-825000 GCA_962446985.1 Xyrichtys novacula
TTCAGCTCAGTGTTCGTGATTCAATAAGTCATAATACATCAAACCGGTGAAGGTCTTCCCTCTCACACCTTCTCTCTCTGGAAAAAGACGACCAAGAATTCAAATATGTGACCCGGCGAGTTTGAACATTCAGAGAATGATCCAAAGGGGACCCGGGACAGAGCCCTGGGGGACACCACAAGAGAAAACCAGAGTCTGAGACCTCGTGGCAGGATGGGGATAAAAACCAGTCCGTGTTCTGACCTGGGGTCCGTTTCACGTAGGTGGTTCAACAAACTCTGAGTTAAATCCTTAACTCTGAGTTGATCTACTCTGAGTTCGGAAACTCTGAGTTTCCGGTTTCACAACACCTGATTTGAGACGGTTTTAACAACTCCGAGTAGTTTGACCTGGAGTTAAGCACGTGCACGCCAGACATAAACAGCCAGCATCTGTGGAGCGCAGATTCAATGATCAACCAATGGAAACAGGGAGAAGGAGGGGGCAGCAGCAAGCCAACAGCGAATGACAGCACGTTTTTAAAAGAAAGTGCAATACAGCAGCAGCTGCAAAGGAGAGGGAGAGGGCTTGGGAGGAAATCGCTGCTCGCGTCAATGCGTAACTTTAAATCTAGTCTCGTGCAAACACAATGACAGACTGTTGCAGGGAAACTGCTTGAATCATTTTGATCATGTTTTACATTGTCAAGTAAGTATTAAGTGGCAGTTTGATCCCTTAGAAAATGCTCTTTTCACACTCAAAAATGAATTTTACTCTCTTATGATGTTCCGTTAAATGATTAGGAATATTAAACTAACTCTCAGTATGTATATGTACATATATTAAACTAACACACACTACACTCAATATTAGACTTTCACTCAGCAAACAGAAAGAGGGCAGATGCCAGAAAAACGGGTGGTGGCCCAGCAGCCCCACCTTTAACGGAGGCAGAGGAGCTGCCCCCCCCTTAGACGATCGCAACCCCCACCCCGTAGCAGCGATCGTCGGACTGGTGTGTGTGCGTGTGTGTGTGTGTGTCTGTGTGTGTGTGTGTGTGTGTGTGTGTGTGTGTGGGGGGGGGGGGGATTTGCGATCGGACCGGCCGCGATCGTCGAACGGGGTGGGGTGGGGGGCAGCTCCTCTGCCTCCGTTAAAGGTGGGGCTGCTGGACCACCACCCGTTTTTGTGTTAGTTTAATATTCCTAATCATTTAACGGAACATAATAAGAGAGTAAAATTCAGTTTTGAGTGTGAAAAGAGCATTTTTTAAGGGATCAAACTGTCACTTAATACTTAGTTGACAATGTAAAACATGATCGAAATGAGAAAATGCCGATGTCTCACCTGAAACTCTGGGTTTACTGAGTTAAACCTGCTCCCGAGCAGGTTAGGTTCACGGAGTCTGTTACTGTGGTAACTGACCGCGAGGTTGAGTTACCTCTCTTTGTGAAACAGGTTAGAGTTACCCCTCTCTCCCTGGTTTAACTAACCCTCCTTTGTGAAACGGAAAACTCAGAGTTTCCCTGATTTCAGGGTTAACAAACTCGGAGTTTCCACTAAACCTGCTACGTGAAACGGACCCCTGGTCTACTGCTGCTCCTGTTGTTGTTGTTGTTGTTGTGTAGAAGACTCTGAGGCGGTGATGCTTCAGGAGTTTCAGTCGGTTTTCATTTGTGGGTCAGAAACCTCTCAGATGTAGACGGACTGAT
The DNA here is from genome assembly GCA_962446985.1 of Xyrichtys novacula. Taxonomy (NCBI): domain Eukaryota; kingdom Metazoa; phylum Chordata; class Actinopteri; order Labriformes; family Labridae; genus Xyrichtys; species Xyrichtys novacula. Next base: position 794,192 of record OY660883.1, read on the forward strand.
CAGGTAAATTCAGGTTCGTCTTTTCGTGTCTTTCTGGGACTTGTCTAGATTAGAATGGAGGATCATGGGTATGTTTTTGACGTCAGGGTTGGATTGTCAGTAAACTTTGTCTGTAAGAGGGTCAGAAACAGACAAACACAAACTCTTTCTTCATCCTGCCTCTGACTAACATCACCGCTGGTTTGTCTAACCCTGAATAAAGGCCGAAACCTGGACACCCAGGACTCAGTTCCAGGCAGAGAGTCCCCTCTGTGACGCAGGACCCCAGAGTGTGAAGACCAGTCCTGTTTGTTAGTCCAGGTTCAGGTCTGTGTCTGAAAACAAGGAGAGTCGATAATTCATGTTTTCATTCACAGACTGAGAGAGGAAACGGTGAACTGTCCCTTTAAATCCTGAGCGAGAGATGACAGGTTAACATTCACACACACACACACACACACACACACACACACACACTCTTCATGTGCAGTGTGCCGAACAGCAGCTGATCCAAGAAATGATCTCACAGATCAGACCTGTTCCTCTGCAAACAGTGTGTGTGTGTGTGTGTGTGTGTGTCTGCTGTAACAGAACAGACTGTTTTAGGTGGATGTTTCTGACGGTTGAACTTTGACACATCACATGGGCTTTTTTTCCTTAAAGGGATATTCCGTCTAAAAATTAATTTAGGGTCAAACCCACCGTTACATCGAGTTAGACCCCCCCTCCAGAGATGAATGTTGTCGACCGCTTCCTTCTCTAGTTATACCAACTTAAGAAAACATAAACTTAAGTGGGGGCGTTTCACCACTTTTGTAGTCTGTAAGCTGGGCCAATAAACTTCCACTGTAGTAAAATGAAAAGGTAAAGGTGTTTTTATTGAGCCGAATTATCAATAAAATCATGATTTTGTGAACAGGTATGAATTTATGTGCTGTTGAGTTAATATATTTGAACAAGAGCACAGTAAAGTTGAATCAGCTAATTTTCAAATGAGGTTCTGTTACTGAACGGAACTACACCATGATCTACTGAGGTTAGTACATATAGGGTCACATACATAGTACTAGACACCAAACATCTTTTTAACTTTGACTCATTTCTTTAGCAAAGAGACTAAACACAACTCACCTACTCTCTTCCAGCAGACGCTTGTTTGTAGAGAGACCTCAGGCCAGTCCATTACAGACTACAGCGGGGTGCCGCAGCTCAAGGAAGAACATTTATGATCATTTCTTTATCATTTCCGTGAAGTAATAATCACCATATTGATCATTTTGCAGACGCGGTAGTTCTTCTGTCTTAGCGTCTCGGTCTGATTGTATTTCCATGAAAAAATGATGGAATGATGATGTTTGGTGTCTAGTACTGTCTGTGACCCTATATGTCCTGTTGATGAAGTTAGGGTGTAAAGTCAAATTTTGTATTTATTATTTTTCTAATGGTCAGGGCTGAAGTTTTTCATGAGATCTGAGTCGAAAAATGTAAAATAAAATGTTTAAAAAATGATTATTTTATGATCATTTATCTGCATGTCTGTTTTGTCTGTTTTGGCTGGATGGAGCTTCAAACGAACAGACTGATGTTTCTGATGGAGAGAGCGGTTTTAGAGAAGAAGAGGAAGAAGAGGGGAATAAGGATGTGGGAGGACTGATGCCTCAGGAAGCGAGGGAACAGGGGAGGAAAGGAGGGAAAGTGGGAGGAGAGGAAGGAGGAGACCATGGGGAGAGGAGAGAGGAGGGAGGAGGCCACAGAGGAGGACATGAGGAGAGTTTTTTATGGTGGTGAAAATGAGATTAAGATCATCTGTAAATATTCGGATCACTCCAACACACCTTCAGAGAGAGTTCCATCATGAGGAGGTGAGGAAGAGGAGGACGGCTGAGGAAGTATTGGTGTGTGTCCAGATGTGTGCTGAACCCCTGAGGCTCCGTCTAATGGACGACACACAAATCTCAATAACCAGCCAATCAGAGCGCAGCAGCTGCAGAGAGCCGAGCAGGCCGCAGCTGTGTTGACTTTGTGACATCACAGCAGGGAGCCGGCCAATAGGAACGCGGCCAGAAAAACAGAGAAGAAGAGAAACAAGACAAGTTCAGGCTGAAGTCATCGTCAGTTCCTCCTTGAACCTGGAACCAGGAGTGGATCTCAAGACTGAACCGAGACCAGGAGACGGCAGACCACGCCCCCTCTGAGCTACTCATCAATCACTCTGTGAGAGACCGCGTGAGTTCAGTTCAACAGACCCTGAGTGGATTTCATCATCTACAGTAGATCATATCATTTAGAGGATCTGGAGAAGTCTCTGTACCTAAGAGACAAGAACCCAAACCCGGACTGGATGGTCCTGATCTTCAGGGCATTAAAAACAGACAGGACTCTGGAGTGGGAAAAGACAACTGGACTTAGAGGCGAAACGTCTCAAGTAAGTCCAGTTGTCCTTTCAACAAAGAACTGGAAATCCTAGATTCTGCATCCTCAGTTTCTTTTATTGATACATCCAGATTTTCAAAATACTTGTAAAGAATAAAATAAAGGAAAAGAACCAGAAAAGGAAAGTCACAGATGGAGAAATAAACAGACAAATATAAACTGTTACACAGGATCATAGTAAGAATCACATTTACAGTTTATCAGTTTCCGGTTCTTCATCCTCAGTTTTAAGGAGTAGGAGAAGAGTCCTGCTGAGAAACTGGACTGATGTGGTCCTGACTTGTCCCCCATTGAAAACATCTAGAACATCATGACCCCAAAAACAGGACCAAGGAGACCCTGAACTGTTGAGCAGCTGAAATCCTCTATCAGGCCAGGATAGGACAACATTTGACTGTCAGACTCCAGAACCGGGTCTGCTGGGTTCACTAAGGTCTACAGAACCTGGTTGGTTCTCTCCTGGTTGTGAAGTTTCTCGCTGGCTTCCACCCAGCAGGTTGTTTTGTTCATTAGCGGTTCTCTGGACCAGATCCACGTCTGTGCTGCTTCATAATTGTGTAATTCTGGGTGTGGGAACAGAGCTTTAATCTGTTATCTGTGTCAGATCGTTGCGTCAGACTTGACTCTGTGTTTCTTGCTGAATCAGATCTGGTTTGTTGAAACCTGTAGGACAGGTGAGCTGTTAGTCTGCGGGGCCCCCTTTTCTCCTTCTATCAGACTTCCTGATGAACTTTGTTGGTCGTCTGAAGCCTTAAAATCATCCTGATGAGTTTTTTTATTTCATCCTCAGCTGAGTGTTTTTCTTCTTCTTCTTCTCTCCTCTCTGATCCTGTAGAGTCTCATTCCTCTGCAGCTGCGGTTCGACTCGTTCTCACACCTCGGCGCTCCTCCCTGACCAGTTTCTTGAAATACCTCTCAGTAATGACCTCATATCTGCAAACACAGCCGTGATACCTGGTCTACCTGAGTGATGTTTTAGGAGCGCTGACGCCGGCCCGTCAGTTTCTCAGGAGTTCAAACGTTAATCTCAGCCGTTCTCACAGTTTGACGTCCAAAAACACAAATTTTAACGTACTTCTACTTTTGAATTTGATCACACGTCTTTTTTCTTCACATATCAGATGAAAAATTGTCTCAACTTTCCACTTTTTTACCTGATAGATGAAGTTTGTCACCGCTTTCCTTAAAACTCTGCAGTAGAAATACTCACTACAGTGACTGTTGTGCCCACGGTGATGTTATCTCAGGAGTTTTTATGTAAATGTAAATATGTAAATGTTCTTTATTTATACAACCCTTCCGGTGACTCAAAGAGCTTTACAATAGAAAATAAAAAAGAATAAATAAAAACAATAAAATAAATAAAAAAAGATTAAAATTACAATGCAGTAAAATAAAGTGTCTCCACACTACTGGGTATTAAAAACCAGCAGAAATAAATACGTTTTCAGTCGAGATTTCAAAAGGTCCAGGTCTGAAATCTGTCTCATTTCAGAGTTTATTCCAGAGTTAAAAGTTCAGATAAAAGAGCTTTAAAAACAAACATTAAGAGTTTAAAATCAATCCTAAAAGAGCCGATGAAGGCAGTGAAGGACTTTATGATGATTTATTAACTCAAACTTGGAGAAAAGATTAACCAAATCAGCCCCCTCCAGTGGCCGTCAGAGGAAGTGCAGCAAAACAAACTGTCTCTCATGATTTTGTCTTCATGTGTGTTTCAGTGTGTCAGGGGATGAGTAACCAGCTCACCTTGTTGGGGACTCGAGAGAATCACTATGAAAACATGGTGAGGATGTACTCCAACTGCTCCGTGGTCCTGGAAAACCTGGAGATCACCTACACTCTGGAGCACCAGGACCTGTCCTTCCTCCAGGTCTGTCTCTGAGTTTTTGTGTTTTTATTGGTGCAGCTGTGAGGCTCTCTCCCGCCTGTGCAGCTGAACTCTGTTTGTGTTGCATTGAAGGACACTCTGACATCTGTAAACTGACGGTCGTCTGCCAAACAGTTTTTCAGTGAGCAGCTTTATAACCTTGAAAGAGAAAAAACACAGGATGAATGAGCCGTGTGTCCACACCACAACAGTCAAACTGTGAGGGTCCTTAACCCTAACCCGTCCTCTCTGACTTTAGTCGATCCAGGAAGTCGGGGGTTACGTCCTGATCGCCATGAACGAAGCAGCAACCATCCCATTGCTCAACCTGAGGCTGATCCGAGGACAGAACCTCTACGAGGGTCAGTTCGCTCTGCTGGTGATGTCCAACTACAACAAGAACGTCTCGTCTGCAACCCTGAACTACACCAGCGGACTGAGGCAGCTGCAGCTCAGCAGTCTGACGGGTACGCTCACAAATACACAAACTCTGACGCACACTAACTCTAACAACAAAACAAAGAGTTTTTACAGATTATACACACAGTCAAAGGAAGAAGTCCAGGAAATAGACAGAGCCTGAAGGTAGCGGAGGTCAAACCAGGCAGAGGACTCGTCTGGGAGTTTAGAGAGTCTCTATAAACACTCCGGTCCTCTCTGTGGGACAGCAGAGCTTCTGGATGTTTCAGAAACTCACTCAGGTCGTTTACAGTCTCAGTTTAATCAGACTAACCTCATAATTCGTCTTTTTGTCTGAATCAGACTTCTCTCCTCGTCCTCGTTTACATGCAGCTGAAAAAAATCGATATCGACGTGAACGTGTCCTCCTCCCCAACACTAGGGGGCGATATGGGTCTTTTCAGCGGCGCTGTTTCCGACCCCATCCAACCGTCAACAACAACAGCAGGTCGGTGTCAGACGTCAGAAGTGTCTACAACTGCTGCTGGGCATTTTGGAGAAACAAGAAGATGGAGCATCGTACAGCGTTGTTTTTGTCCGACATGATGGACGCGCTACTTTTTCTAAAGAGGAGACCAACGCTACTCCTCTACTCTGGGGGTTTTGATACGGGGTTAAAGGGGGCGTGGCCGATCATACTCCGACTACGCTGGTCACATGGTAGAGAAAATCGAATTCTAATCTCATTATCTGGGTGTCTAAATCGGAGTCCTTAAACTCTGATTATAGTCGGACTAAGGTGTTTACATGACCTTCAGCTGTCCTGTCTTAATCGGAATAAGGCGATAATTCAGTTTTCACGAGTGTTGTAAACGAACTGACTGTGTTGGTTGTTGGAAAGCTGTCTGTCTCACAAAGCGAGTGGATTTTACAGAGAGCTGGTTCATTGTACGGCTCAGTTCTTCGATCTGATAGTCAGATCCTGGTCCGTCCTCTCCGCCTGAGTACTTCTTTGGGGTTGGTGCTGAACGCCTTTTGTGATGCATGTTGTTAAAAGTGCTGAACTGAAGTGGAAAGCACTGATAAGGGAACCGTTAACGAGTGATGTTGATGGTCTGAACTGGTTTGGGCAGATTCTGATCTGGAACCAGTTTGAAACAGGGACCTGTCAGAACCTTCTGGTCCAGAGATTTCAGTGTGTGTGTGTTCTTGGGATGAAGTTTAGACTGTGATTGTGTGTGAGTGTGAACTCCTGGTTAACAGGAAGCTTAGCGGCGCCTCCTCACTGATCACTTTCATGACTCTGTTTACTCCCTGTTGTTTTCTGCCTCATTTCCTTGAACACGTCTCTGAGGAGTGTCTGTGCTGTTGCTAAGTGAGCTGGCAGCGGGCCGTGTGGGTGGAGCGGGTGCAGCTTTTAGGAACCTTCAGTCAACACCAGATTGCGCCCTGGCAGCAGGAAGTAGACCTCACCTGTGCGAGCGGAGGTCACTGACGTGGATGATCACCTGGAGTCTTAAGTGTTCTTACTGTCGGCGCTCTGATCAGCCGTCTGTTGTTCTGTGACTGACGTGCAGGAACCTGATCTGTCCTGTTGTTCGGTTTATCTCAGGAGTTGAAGTCTTGACGGCTCTAAAGCCGAGATAACTGATCAGATTTCTGCTGAGCGTGCTTCCAAACACACACACTGATGAGTAATACTGTAAAAACTCTTCACATTGAAACTTATCACAGCTGATCCATTTGAAAGGTATCCAGAGGTACTTTTTCATGGTTTATAGGCTGGACAGGAATCCAGCAGGTACATCACTTTAGGTGGACTAGACCCTTTGGATGGGCAGTGAGTCTGTGGAAGTGTCCAAGAATCTATAGGTTTAAATAATAGATTGTGTCCGGTCTTTGGGTAGTTATCGGTGGACTGAGATTGCGGATACAGGTGGTCGGTTGAGGTGTCTGGGATCAACCTTGGAGACAGGGTCAGGAGCTCAGATATCTTGGTGCAGAGCAGATTCTCCTTCATGTAGGGCTGGGCAATATGGGAAAAAGTTTATCATTATATATTTTTGATCATATCAGCTGATATGGATCAATATCAGGATATAAAAATCTAACAGTGTTTATTGGTCTCATGTCTTTTCCAACACAATAATCTCCTGCATCTGTGAGGTCTTTGTGTCTCTTTGGCGTTTTGTCGTAAGGCGTCGCTCTAGAGAAAGCCGACTGAATGGTCGTCTGTTTCGGCTGCACAGGCTGAAAACTCCCAATGACCTGACCTACGATGCTTTCCTGGAGCTGTATCAGGCCTAAACTCTAAAACTCCTTCTTTTACTCAGAGATCCTCAGAGGCGGGGTAAAGATGACCCACAATCCCTTGCTGTGCAACACTGAGACCATCCAGTGGTGGGACATCCTGGACAAAGCCAGCAAACCCAGCATGCTTTTTAAGACGGATGACTTCACCCGTAAATGTAAGTGGGCTCAGGTCTGAGAGGCGGAGACCTTCGTGGTTCTCCTGGATCTAACTCAGTGTGTTTGTTTGTTCCAGGTGAGCGGTGTGACCCGGGGTGTGTGAACGGCTCGTGTTGGGCTGCAGGACCGGATCACTGTCAGAAATGTAACTCACACCTTTACTCAGACACACCTGTACTCTGCCTGTTCCTGGTCCTCAGAGACCAGGATGATGATGCGGCGGCGGCGGGGGCGGCCATGTTTTCACTGATATATCTGTGTCTTCTTCAGTCACGAAGCTGCAGTGTGCTGAGCAGTGCAACAGGAGGTGCCGCGGTCCCAAACCCATCGACTGCTGTAACGTGCATTGTGCTGCCGGCTGTACCGGACCCAGGGCCACAGACTGCCTGGTCGGTTCCTGAGCTAGTCCACTACTCCGAGTCCTCTGTTGTGGTCTCAGCTGAACTCGGTGGATTTTAAAGTCTGTGTTTCTTCTTTATTCATCAGGCCTGCAGGGATTTCAACGATGACGGGACCTGTAAAGATGCTTGTCCTCCTCTGACCCTCTATAACCCTAAAACCCACCAGGTGGTCAACAACCCCAACGCCAAGTTCACCTTTGGGGCGACCTGCGTCAAAGCCTGCCCACGTACGGACATAAAACCTTCTTTATGAACAAGTTAAACCCCGTAGACCGTCTAAAACCTGGTCCACCTAACATGGCAAAGAGAGGGAAAATTCATCCAGTCTTTGTTCAAACACAGATAACTACGTGGTGACGGGGGGATCGTGTGTTCGGACCTGCACCCCCGGGACGTACGAGGTGGAGGAGAATGGAGTCCAGCGCTGCAGACCCTGTGATGGACCATGTCCGAAAGGTAGAGACTATGAGAGAGAAGAGCAGAGACAGGTATTAACTCCTAGAGACCAACATGACCAAGTCTTCCTCCTCCTCCTCCTCAGCTTGTGATGGCGTCGGGGTCGGCTCTCTGATCAACACCATGGCGGTCAACGCCTCAAACATCGAGTCTTTCAGGAACTGCACCAAGATCAACGGGGACGTCTCCCTCATCGAGACCTCCTTCACCGGGTGAGTGACAGACCTGTCGATCAGGAAAGTGTTTTTTCATCTCAGAGGAAACCGTCTCTGTCACGTATGTCACCAACATGCTCGTCTAAAGGTGTATTCCATGATGTCTCTCTCAGGGACGCACACTATAAGATCCCCCCCATGGACCCGGCCAAACTGGAGTACTTCAGGACCGTGAAGGAAATCACAGGTGGGTCAACGGTCACTAAAATACAATACAGTCATGACGCCATCTAACGTGTGGCGTCTGTTGTCATAGTGACTGATGATGGCGTGACAGTAAGATTGTGTGTCCTCCAGGTTTCCTGCTGATCCAGTCCTGGCCGGAGAACATGACGTCCCTCTCTGTGTTTGAGAATCTGGAGATCATCAGAGGGAGGACGACCCGAGCGTAAGTCAGCTGATCCATTATCTCAGAAATGTGGAGTTCTGCTGCGGCTGTGAAGCTCTTGATAGGTCCATCTTAACATTTGACACACAGGTATATTTGTTTCACCTGTGCTGATGTAAGATCAGGGGATTAAATTTGCTGTTTCACTGGATTTCTGTCCAAGTTTACAAGCATCAGGTGAGAATCATTGTCAGAAGCATCTCTGCAACCGCTACCGTAGGCGGGACACGCCCCCTTTCAGCTCGTCTGAAGTAACTGAAGTAGTTGCTAACAGAGAAAATGGATCCCAAACTGCATGCTCTAGTTATGATAGTCTGACCAAGAGAGGTTTGGTCCAGTCCAGTCTCAGTTTGTGTTTGTGTCGTTCATGAACGATTCTTTCAAAAGAACTGAACTGCTGAGTGAACGACGTGAAGGGAATCACTCAGAGACCTGATTCGTTCCTTTCGCCATTCAGTTAAGCTCAGCCGCGAGCCTGACGTGCTGGTCGCGAGTGGAACTGCCGCCTTTGACTCTTTGGCGAACGACACACAGCCAGCCAGTGAGCGGGGAGGGGCTAATGAAGGAACTCGCTGCTGTGTCACTCACTGGTGTACTGCAGTGGCAGGACGGGGCTCCGAAACACTGACTGATTCAGTGAACGAATCTTTTGAACAAATCCTTTTAATGAACGGATTCTAAAGATTCAGTCAAAAGAACTGATCTTCCATCACTAGTCTCAGTCAGATTCAGGTTTTTGGGTATTTTCAGGGTCCAGTTTCAGTCGGACTGGGTCAGTAAATCACATGTCCCCTTTTCCCTGCAGTCAGCACAGTCTGGCGGTGGTGAGAGCGCGTCACCTCCGCTGGCTGGGCCTGCGCTCTCTGAAGGAGGTGAGCGCCGGCCGGGTGATGTTGAGAGAAAACACCGAGCTCTGCTACACCCACCCCGACAAGTGGACCCGGCTCTTCAGGTCCAAGGACCAGACCCTCAGCATGCGCAACAACGGCCCCGCTGACCTGTGCGGTGAGTTTCTGTACGTGGATCAGGATCTTTGATCCAGACGAGAGCAGAATCTATGGTGTGATGATAACTCCTGGTATCTGACCGACAGAACAACAGAACCGGACCTGTGACACTGAGTGCACAGACGAGGGCTGCTGGGGTCCAGGTCCAACCATGTGTGTCTCCTGCCGGCATTTTAACCGCAGGGGGCGCTGTGTCGCAGTCTGCAACCTGCTGCAGAGGTGAGGCAGAGATCTGAGGATTTCAAAGATGCTGAGTCATCAGAAAATGGATCAGGACATTTCACGAGACGACGACCGCTGACGTCTCTCTCTGTTGTTCTGCAGCGAGCCCAGAGAGGTGGAGGTGGACGGCAGCTGTGTGGAGTGTCACCCCGAGTGTCTGCCGCAGACCGGGACCCCGACCTGCAGAGGGCCGGTCAGTCTGGATCCGATTTTATGCTCAGAATCTTCGTGTGTACTTAAGTTAATACCCCCTCCCCCGTTTCTTCTCCTGCAGGGTCCAGACCTGTGTTCCCAGTGTGCCCACTTTCAAGATGGTCCTCACTGCGTCCTGCGCTGTCCTCACGGCGTGCTGGGGGATGAAGACACGCTGATCTGGAAATACCCCGACGGGTCAGGACAGTGTCAGTCCTGCCATCAGAACTGCACTCAGGGGTGAGACGCCTGATGCTGATTGGTTGATTGGAGCTGAGCGTGGTCTCGGATCGAAGTGACTCAGACTCTGTTTTGTGTCTGCAGGTGTTCGGGTCCTGGACTGTCTGGATGTAACGGGTAAAAGTCAAACTTTAATGCTGAAAACCATCAGAGTTTGAGCGATGAAATCCTCGATTTTGTAAAACTTTATTTTTAATATTTAATAAAGTTTTTAGTTCAGAGAGGTTTTTGGTTAAAATCATTTGATCTCACAAACATAAAACTTTAAATCAGTCTCAGGTGAAGGAGTGAAGGCCTCTGAAAGGTCTAGACCAGCAGGTACACCTCACCTTTTACAGGTAACACTGACTGATGTCTGAGTGGTTTTCCTGCCGCTGTTATCTTTGACTTTGACAAGGTTTCTTTTTCTAAATCTGTAGACGATGGATTAGATGGATTAGATAGATAGATAGACAGACAGACAGACAGTTATTTAGTTCCCTGAAAGGGAAATTCGGTCGTCACTCAGGAGTACAGATGTAAGACAGACAATCATTATATATAAAAACACTCTAAGAGCCCATGACTAAACCCCCCCACACATTCAGTCAACAATGATCATTATAATTAAGAATAGCAGCAGGAATCAAGGATCTCCTAAAGCGCTCCGTCCTGTACCATAAGGAGAGGAGACGCTCCGATCTGCTGCTCCTCTGAGTGGACAGAGTCTCGTGAAGACGGTGTCTGGTGTTACTGAGGATTGTGTTCACTTTCCTCCTCATACACCTCTCAACAGTGTCCAGTAACCCCCCCGATCACTGACCCCGCCTTCCTAACAAGCTTATCCAGCCCGTTACAGTTCCTACAGGAGATATTTCTGCCCCAGCAGACAGCAGCATCGAAAAGGACAGCCGCAACAACAGATTGATAAAACATGGACAACGTTTGGTTGCACACCTGAAAGGACTTTAGCCTCCTCAAGAAAAAGAGCCTGGTCTGACCTTCTTTTAGAGGCTGTCAGTGTTGGTGTTCCAGTCCAGTTTGTTATCCAGGTGGACACCTCGATATTTGTACGTGTGCACACACTCTACGTCCCGTCCATGTATGTTTACCGGCTGACTAGTGTTCCTTTTCTTGCCAAAGTTGATGATCATTTCTTTGGTCTTTTTCGTGTTCAGGATTACTGAGTTCTTGGTGCTCCAGTCACAGAAGTCCGTGATGAGTTCTCTGTATTCCCCCTCCTGGTTGGTTTTTAACCACATGGCTGTGTCATCAGAGTCCTCCTGAATGCGACACGTGTCAGAGTGGGATTGGAAGTCAGACGTGTAGATGGTGAACAGAAGGGGCATGAGCACGGTACCTTGAGGAGCTCCTACACAGCTCACAACAGTGTCAAAGATGGTGCCGCCCAGCCTCACATACGATAAAATGACAGGATGATTTTCTTCACCAGATAGACTCTTGGATCCATAGGTCTCTGAAAACCCTCCTAAACCAGGACCTTCTACACCTGTCTGTTGTGTTTTTGTTATGACCATATATGGACTCTCTATACTTCTGTAAACGTCTGTAAGACTCTATGAACCTGAACCCTCTCAGACCAGTCTTTGCTGAAACTGTAACCCGGATCTGCGACCAGTAAAGCCTGTCAATCTGATCCTTTGTGGACCTGGACTAGACGTCCTTACCCAGGATGATCAGGATCATGTCTTTGCCCTCTTTCTCCTCACAGTGCATCCAGCCACTCTACGTTGGCGGCAGGCGTGGTCGGAGGGCTTCTGATCGCTGTGATCGTGTCACTGGTCATCTTTGTGTTGCTGCGGCGACGGCGGATTCGGAGGAAGAGGACTCTGCGCCGCCTGCTGCAGGAGAGAGAGGTGAGGGGGCGGGGCGGTTCTGAATGACAGTATGAAGGTCAGACGAGGAGTTCAATCGATTTGAACTCAAGTATCTCAAACGGGTTTCCTGTAGCTGGTAGAGCCGTTGACTCCGAGCGGTGAAGCTCCAAACCAGGCCCTGCTGAGGATCCTTAAGGAGACGGAGTTCAAGAAAATCCGAGTGCTGGGCTCAGGAGCTTTTGGGACGGTGTACAAAGTAAGGAACGATGGTTTCACTGAAATGAAGACGGGGAGCTGAGCTTTTCAGTCTTTTCTGATCGAATGTTTGAAACGTTTTCAGGGTCTGTGGATTCCTGAGGGGGAGAACGTGAGGATCCCTGTGGCCATCAAAGTTCTCCGAGAGGCTACCTCACCCAAAGCCAACAAAGAAATCCTGGACGTGGGTCTCTTCTTCTTCTTCTTCATTTTTGACTCTGTATTTTGGTTTAAGTTTCTGGTTCTGGTTCGTCTTGGAAAAGGAAATAGCCTCATGCATGTTCTTCGGGGACCTCCCTCGGTGATTGTGGACTCTGCGGTCTGTTTTGAATCGTGTATAAACTGTGTGTGTGCAGGAGGCGTATGTGATGGCGAGCGTGGATCACCCCCATGTGTGTCGTCTGTTGGGGATCTGCCTGACCTCCTCAGTCCAGCTGGTGACTCAGCTGATGCAGTACGGCTGCCTGCTGGACTATGTGCGCCACCACAGGGAGCACGTTGGCGCCCAGTGGCTCCTAAACTGGTGTGTCCAGATCGCAAAGGTGAGCCCAGAGAAGATGCTTCATTACACCCTCCTAAACCCCCCCTCTGCCTGAGGCATCAGCTGGTATTAAGCCCGCTGAAGCCCATTAACCCGGACCCAGCCGGCGTTAGTGTTTACCTCGGGGTTCAGATTTAATCTTGTTTGGATCTGATTGGTGGGAAAATCACAAACAACGAGGTCACAAGCTTAGAGTAAATCTTTACGGTCCTTCGCCAGTTTACCTCGTCAGAGCTGCAGAAACCTCCTCCCAGAAATGAACCCTGAAAGGTGGACGTGGTGGACAGAGAAGTGAGGCCTGTGGTCCCACTGAGGGTCAGGGAGACCACATACCTGCTGGAGACTCGTCCCTCTCATGGAGGTCTGTCAACAAGGAGAGAGACAGAGTGTCCCGCGATGGAAACAGGAGAATCAGGGAACGTTTGAGTGTTTAGATTAAAAGACACTAGGCCTGATTCTCAGAAGGATTTTGAACTTGTGCAAATGTGTTAAAGTCGTTTTCTACTTCAAAAATATGGTCAAGATAAGAAAAGAAGAACTCTATTTATCCCTGAAGGGAAATTCAAGAGCTGGATGCTTCTCAAAGTGGATTAAAACACAGTATGTCCTGTACCAGCGCTGTTTGTTCATTCAGGAGGTGTTTCTGCATCTGTCTGCAGGGGATGAACTATCTGGAGGAGCGTCACCTGGTGCATCGAGACCTGGCAGCGAGGAACGTCCTGGTGAAAACACCAAACCACGTCAAGATCACCGACTTTGGCCTCGCCAAACTACTGACGGCGGACGAGAAGGAATATCACGCTGACGGAGGAAAGGTGAGAGTCCTTTTACGGAGAGAGAGTAAGCTGAGAGGGGAGCTGTCTCTGTTTTCTGTCTTTGGGCTGAGTGAAGCTCAACCTGAAGATGTCGGTCCGTCTCTGCTTTCTGTAGGTTCCGATCAAGTGGATGGCACTGGAGTCCATCCTGCAGTGGACCTACACCCATCAGAGTGATGTCTGGAGCTACGGTGAGTCCAACGATGTTAACCGTCCTGTCAGAAGACATGTGGGTGTAGATGATTCAAACTAAACCAGTCATGGGGAAGCTTTCATGAAGGACCGTGTGTGTTTGGGACTTCAGGAACAAAATAAAACCTAATGATGGTGTCCTGCAGGTGTGACGGTGTGGGAGCTGATGACCTTCGGCTCCAAACCGTACGATGGCATACCGGCCAGCGAGATCGCCTCGGTGCTGGAGAGAGGAGAGCGTCTGCCTCAGCCTCCAGTCTGCACCATCGACGTCTACATGATCATGGTCAAATGTGAGAGCCGAGCCCCACAGTGGTCCGATGAAGAAACTACACCCAGAGAGGTTTTAGTGAACGGTTTCTCCTCTGTCTCCTGTCTGCAGGTTGGATGATCGATCCGTCCAGTCGTCCTCGGTTCAGGGAGCTGATAGCAGAGTTCTCAAAAATGGCCAGAGATCCTTCCAGATACCTGGTCATACAGGTACGTGAAAAACCAGAGAGCATACCGTCACTGAAAACTCATTATAGTCTCTTAAAGTCCAGACTGTCACCTACAATCTTAGATGGCGTGTACATTAGAGGTGGATGTCTCCCCCTGCTGGACATTAGAAAGAACTCAGGTTACATGTTGACTTCATCCTCACATCAGAGCAGGTTATGGTCTGTTTGAAACAACCCCTCAGCACGAGGTAAACATGATCCGGTTTTGGTATTTGAAGGACTCGTATCGGACCGCCAGGTGAGTTTTCTTCACTCATTTGTGACCCGATAAGGAAGTAATCAGATCTTACCTGAATCCTGTCTCAGGGTGACCTCCCGAGTCCCTCAGACAGCAGGTTTTACTCTCGCCTGCTGAGCTCAGATGACATGGAGGATGTGGTCGACGCTGATGAATACCTGCTGCCTTACAAAGGCCTGGACAACAATGACAACCGCCGCTGCAACGCCACGGTACAAAGTTCCCACATACAGAAACACACGATTCCTTCTCCAGCTGGGATCTATAAAGGTTCATCTTCAGGAAAAACGAAGACCTGATGACCTTCTATCCACTGAATATTTTCTCCTTTTTTCCATCAGAACGGTCGTCCAGTCAGAGAGAACAGCATCGCTCTGCGTTACATCACTGATCCAACCCAGAACCCGCTGGACAGGGAGGACTGCACCGGCCACGGTAAACTTCAGTGACTGATGACTCAGAGGGAGGAACCTTAAAGAGGTAAAAGGGAAGGAATCAATATTTTACAACATTTCCTCCTTTCTCTCTTCAGAGTACATGAACCAGAGTATGAGTGAAACCAGCCGCAGCAGCAGGCTGTCCGACGTGTTGAATCCCAACTATGAGGACCTGAGCCAGGGCTGGGGGGCCACCTCGCTTCCATCCTCACTGGGAGATCCAAAGTCTTTCACCAGGGTTCCTGAGGGACCAGAATATCTGAATACCGCCCAGAACTCGCTACCTTTGGCTGCAGGTGACAGCCTCGACAACCCGGACTACCAAGCCGGCTTCCTGCCACAGGCCGCACCCCCCGCTGTCAATAACACGGCTTTAACGGCGAACGGTCTTTTCCTCCCTGCAGCAGAGAACCTGGAATATTTGGGTTTTGGAGCTGCACTGCACGCTCCTGTCCGCTAGAGGGCAGCAGCATTCAGGAACCTTAAACTGAAGCCGTAAGGCCCTGCGGACACTTTGATTTAGACTGACGACAGTATTTAATTTATCTGTTTTTACTCTGAAGTGTCCCAGACTGCATCTCAGCAGCACTCAGACTGAGGAAGAGGAGACGTCCCGACTTCAGGTGATACAGGAAAACAAAGATCTGGACAAAGGCAGCATGATGACACCTAACAGGCACTGAAGCACGTTCACAGGCACTGTCCTAAACCCACTTTGTCCTCTTTTTGCACCGGCCCTCGCAGACGTTTGCTGGTAAACTCCAAAAAAAAAATGACATCCAAGTTTTCTTTGAAGGGGCGGCTGAGGAGAAACGAGAGTCCAGTCTCCCTTTTTACCTGGATGAAGAGAACCTACACAGACATCTAACCTAAAAGGATCTCTTCTTCTAAAAACCATCGTCAAAAATTATAACTTTGTCATCTTAAAGCTGCAGGTGGGAAGAAGATCTGAAGGACAAAATGATTAACGCCTTCATGCATCAGGTATCTGACACTGTGATGCCCTCTGCTGGAGAAATGGAAGTCCTGCAGGTGAAAAACAAGCATTTACTGACAGTAAACACTCTAATGTAGCAACAAGAAAACGAAAGGGTTCTCCACGGTCTGTTTATGACCCGTGTTTGTTCTAACTCCTCCTATGAAGACATTTTATATCACATGATATTAATAAACTATCACCACTGGTTTTCTCTTAGGTCCTCACTTCAGCCAAAGCCTGAGACCTGTTGACAGTTTTTTAGATGACTTGGAGTCGTGATGGGGAACAGTTCTTCTGAGTGTCTGTAAAAATGAGCCAAACTACATTTACTGTCTCTGCACACTGACTCTGATCTGCTGTTCATGTCTGATGTCTGATGTGGCTGTTTGTTGTTGTTGTTGTTTGTTGTTGATGATGGTGAAATCCACTCCTCTGGTATCAGGATCAGCCAGTCTGCCCGGCTCACTCTGGTCCCGGTTTTCTGACACACGGTTTTGAGGACTATTAAATCCAGGTTACCAGAGCTCACTATTCTTGAGAAAGACACATAAAGAAAATGAACAAACAGAAACACCTGAAAGTCATAAATCTGACACAGAAAAACACAGAAATAAACTCTGAGGAAAATCAGTCCCACTGTCAATAAACCTGAATTTTCAGCCCCGTTAGCACCGAGCTTCAAACGAAGACCACAGAGGATTTGTGTTGAATGTCAGAATGTTTTAACACGTAGCATTTTAGGGTTCAATGTTGTGAAATCAATGTAATGTTAGCTGTAAATCAACTGTTTGAGGTAAGGCAAACACGGCCCCATTAAACATGTTCCTGGTGTATTTGTCGACACTGCATGAATTTCTGCATAATGTGATAAATGATGAAGTTTTCGAGCAGGACTTTGGTTTGTCTGAACAAACTTTATGTCTGTGTTACTTTAAAACAAGTTTCTTTATTGGTTTTAAGGAGGAAAATGTTGATAACACAATTTTTTCATTCAAACAAAATGTTGCTTCACTTCTCACTTCAGCGTCTTTTCCATTTCTCAAAGTGCAGATATCACAACAAACCATGAACACACAAGTTACATTAACGTTACAAGTGTGTTCACGGTTTGTCTTTAGGATCTGGAGAAAAAACTGGTTTGAAGATAAAATCACAAAAATCTAATAAACCTGAAAGTGACCCTCATCATCAGACATTAGAGAAATAATCTGTTCAATATACAACAAAAACATTTTCTTAATCATTGTTCACATGGACAGAACGCAAACACACAAAGATTCAGACTCTCAGTAAATTCAACAGTTAAAACTGAAGGATTATGGCAAAAACCACAGTCACAATTGTTTTTATTTGTATTGACGTCACAATTCTCACGCTTTAACTCATTAAACTAAAAACCAGATCAGTATTAGTACTTGAATTTTTAGTAAAGTTCTTATTTTCAGACTTTGATTAAAGGTTTTTTTAGTAGATTTTTTTCCACAGGCTTCAGATCTCGATAATCATTCAGTGTCTTTAGAGCTGGTATTCTGTATTTATTTCAGACTCTTCTCTTCTCTCTGATTTCTCTTTAAAAGATTTTATTTAGATTTTTTTCCCCCTCACTTAAAAATCTTTGTGGCAGAGTAAAAACTGCTATAGATAACTTCCATGAAAAACAAACTTTGCTGTAAAAATTTCCACACATTTTTTTTTTCCTATTTAAATGTTATTTATTATTTTTTTGTATATTGTAAAACCCAACATGGGGTGGGCTCTCCAGGGCATATGGAAGTGTATGATCCGGTAACGTCATAGTCTGAATCTGTAGGGGAGAGCGGGTTAAGATGATCCATGTTTCATATTTGGGATCAGTCCATCAAGTCAGTCCTAGTTTTGTCTCTAACTCGTGTCTCTGCAGATATTTCAGGATGTTGTTCATCCCTGCAAACCAACAGAATGAGTGTAAACAGAACTGTCATCTTCAGAATATAGCAGGACAACAAAAGGGTCTCCTATGGTCAACTTACCCCGTGTATGGGGGGTGTAAATTGACCATAGGAGCGGGGTAAGTTGAGCCGTATCCCTACTACCCCCCCTACTTTCTCTCCAGCCCTCCCTCACCTTCTCTCTCCCTAAACAACAGTCACTTCTTCACATTCATGTGTATTTTTATCTATTATACTCTATTTAACTGGTACAATCATTCTTTTATTCTCCTCAGACTCCTCTACTGTCTCTGTTCCCCCTGAACTACTGTGATGACTTTATTAGTCCTCCAAGATAAAATGGTGGACTTTGAGGTTTTTGACCTCATGTTGGAGCTCAGAGAAACCACAGTTGATGTAGAAAACTAATTTAAAATTATCTTTTTTTTCTGATCAAACTGATGACTTTACAGAGTGGAGAAAATGTTTTTTTTTAAATAAATGTCTAACCCCTTTACCCATGAGCTGCAAACCTTCACAGACTCCATTAATTCATGACTATCTCCTCAATATTTGGTCACATGATCAATTTCTTTAACCATTTACTTACCCTTTGGCTCATCTTAACCCACTCTCCTCTACCTGAAGCTGTTGTGGACAGTTGACATCTACAAACATTGAATGGTGCTGTGTCTATATGTCTTTGTATTTGTGTCCCAAGCCTACATTGTATTTACTCTGGACAACTTGGTTCCGCCTCCCGCCTGTAAATGGATTTGAAGCCTAAAAGTTCTCTGTATTTCCAGGATTTTTCTTCATTTCCTGAAACCAGCGCTGTGCAGTAGCGATGCGCGCATTCAGCCGCGCAGTCGCTGAGAGTCGCTGTGATGACGCTCGGCTCAAACAGCGTATCCCCCGGTGATCTACTCAATCTCTGTCCTCCCATCGGCTGTATCAGGTGTCAATCATAGAAAACATGAACCCCCTAATAACTTTTAAAAATGGAGCTGTACAGAAAAAAGAGGACTTGAGCACAAACCAGTCTGACAGTAACTACATGTCAACATCACAACCAGGGGGGAGAAACATTTATATTCTGTGTCATTCATTTATAAAGTTTGTCCACAGCTCCATAAGGAGGGGGGGTTTATGAACTATACTGCAGCCCGTCACCAGAGGGCGCTGTTCTCGGAGTGGCTTCACCTGGAGAGGAGGCAGATGGCGTCCATTTTATATACTATATATAATATATATATATATATATATATATATATATAAATCCCTCCTCACTGGGAGATCCAAAGTCTTTCACCAGGGTTCCTGAAGGACCAGAATATCTGAATACCGCCCAGAACTCGCTACCTTTGGCTGCAGGTGACAGCCTCGACAACCCGGACTACCAAGCCGGCTTCCTGCCACAGGCCGCACCCCCCGCTGTCAATAACACGGCTTTAACGGGGAACGGTCTTTTCCTCCCTGCAGCAGAGAACCTGGAATATTTGGGTTTTGGAGCTGCACTGCACGCTCCTGTCCGCTAGAGGGCAGCAGCATTCAGGAACCTTAAACTGAAGCCGTAAGGCCCTGCGGACACTTTGATTTAGACTGACGACAGTATTTAATTTATCTGTTTTTACTCTGAAGTGTCCCAGACTGCATCTCAGCAGCACTCAGACTGAGGAAGAGGAGACGTCCCGACTTCAGGTGATACAGGAAAACACAAAGATCTGGACAAAGGCAGCATGATGACACCAAACAGGCACTGAAGCACGTTCACAGGCACTGTCCTAAACCCACTTTGTCTTCTTTTTGCACCGGCCCTCGCAGACGTTTGCTGGTTAACTCCAAAAAGAAAATGACATCCAAGTTTTCTTTGAAGGGGCGGCTGAGGAGAAACGAGAGTCCAGTCTCCCTTTTTACCTGGATGAAGAGAACCTACACAGACATCTAACCTTAAAGGATCTCTTCTTCTAAAAACCATCGTCAAAAATTATAACTTTGTCATCTTAAAGCTGCAGGTGGGAAGAAGATCTGAAGGACAAAATGATTAACTCCTTCATGCATCAGGTATCTGACACGGTGGCGCCCTCTGCTGGAGAAATGGAAGTCCTGCAGGTGAAAAACAAGCATTTACTGACAGTAAACACTCTAATGTAGCAACAAGAAAACGGAAGGGTTCTCCACGGTCTGTTTATGACCCGTGTTTGTTCTAACTCCTCCTATGAAGACATTTTATATCACATGATATTAATAAACTATCACCACTGGTTTTCTCTTAGGTCCTCACTTCAGCCAAAGCCTGAGACCTGTTGACAGTTTTTTAGATGACTTGGAGTCGTGATGGGGAACAGTTCTTCTGAGTGTCTGTAAAAATGAGCCAAACTACATTTACTGTCTCTGCACACTGACTCTTATCTGCTGTTCATGTCTGTTCATGTCATAAAGTCTGTTTATGTTGTGATGTGGCTGTTTGTTGTTGTTGTTGTTTGTTGTTGATGATGATGGTGAAATCCACTCCTCTGGTATCAGGATCAGCCAGTCTGCCCGGCTCACTCTGGTCCCGGTTTTCTGACACACGGTTTTGAGGACTATCAAATCCAGGTTACCAGAGCTCACTATTCTTGAGAAAGACACATAAAGAAAATGAACAGAAACACCTGAAAGTCATAAATCTGACACAGAAATAAACTCTGAGGAAAATCAGTCCCACTGTCAATAAACCTGAATTTTCAGCCCCGTTAGCACCGAGCTTCAAACGAAGACCACAGAGGATTTGTGTTGAATGTCAGAATGTTTTAACACGTAGCATTTTAGGGTTCAATGTTGTGAAATCAATGTAATGTTAGCTGAAAATCAACTGTTTGAGATAAGGCAAACACGGCCCCATTAAACATGTTCCTGGTGTATTTGTCGACACTGCATGAATTTCTGCATAATGTGATAAATGATGAAGTTTTCGAGCAGGACTTTGGTTTGTCTGAACAAACTTTATGTCTGTGTTACTTAAAAACAAGTTTCTTTATTGGTTTTAAGGAGGAAAATGTTGATAACACAATTTTTTCATTCAAACAAAATGTTGCTTCACTTCTCACTTTGGCTTCTTTTGTATTTCTCAAAGTGCAGATATCACAACAAACCATGAACACACAAGTTACATTAACGTTACTTGTGTGTTCACGGTTTGTCTTTAGGATCTGGAGAAAAAACAGGTTTGAAGATAAAATCACCAAAATCTAATAAACCTGAAAGTGACCCTCATCATCAGACATTAGAGAAATAATCTGTTCAATATACAACAAAAACATTTTCTTAATCATTGTTCACATGGACAGAACGCAAACACACAAAGATTCAGACTCTCAGTAAATTCAACAGTTAAAACTGAAGGATTATGGCAAAAATCACAGTCACAATTGTTTTTATTTGTATTGACGTCACAATTCTCACGCTTTAACTCATTAAACTAAAAACCAGATCAGTATTAGTACTTGAATTTTTAGTAAAGTTCTTATTTTCAGACTTTGATTAAAGGTTTTTTTAGTAGATTTTTTTCCACAGGCTTCAGATCTCGATAATCATTCAGTGTCTTTAGAGCTGGTATTCTGTATTTATTTCAGACTCTTCTTTTCTCTCTGATTTCTCTTTAAAAGATTTTATTTAAATTTTTTTCCCCCTCACTTAAAAATCTTTGTGGCAGAGTAAAAACTGCTATAGATAACTTCCATGAAAAACAAACTTTGCTGTAAAAATTTCCACACATTTTTTTTTTTACTATTTAAATGTTATTTATTATTTTTTTGTATATTGTAAAACCCAACATGGGGTGGGCTCTCCAGGGCATATGGAAGTGTATGGTCCGGTAACGTCATAGTCTGAATCTGTAGGGGAGAGCGGGTTAAGATGATCCATGTTTCATATTTGGGATCAGTCCATCAAGTCAGTCCTAGTTTTGTCTCTAACTCGTGTATCTGCAGATATTTCAGGATGTTGTTTATCCCTGCAAACCAACAGAATGAGTGTAAACAGAACTGTCATCTTCAGAATATAGCAGGACAACAAAAGGGTCTCCTATGGTCAACTTACCCCGTGTATGGGGTGGGTAAATTGATCATAGGAGCGGGGTAAGTTGAGCCGTATCCCTACTACCCCCCCTACTTTCTCTCCAGCCCTCCCTCACCTTCTCTCTCCCTAAACAACAGTCACTTCTTCACATTCATGTGTATTTTTATCTATTATACTCTATTTAACTGGTACAATCATTCTTTTATTCTCCTCAGACTCCTCTACTGTCTCTGTTCCCCCTGAACTACTGTGATGACTTTATTAGTCCTCCAAGATAAAATGGTGGACTTTGAGGTTTTTGACCTCATGTTGGAGCTCAGAGAAACCACAGTTGATGTAGAAAACTAATTTAAAATTATCTTTTTTTTCTGATCAAACTGATGACTTTACAGAGTGGAGAAAATGTTTTTTTTTTTTTTTTTAAATAAATGTCTAACCCCTTCACCCATGAGCTGCAAACCTTCACAGACTCCATTAATTCATGACTATCTCCTCAATATTTGGTCACATGATCAATTTCTTTAACCATTTACTTACCCTTTGGCTCATCTTAACCCACTCTCCTCTACCTGAAGCTGTTGTGGACAGTTGACATCTACAAACATTGAATGGTGCTGTGTCTATATGTCTTTGTATTTGTCTCCCAAGCCTACATTGTATTTACTCTGGACAACTTGGTTCCGCCTCCCGCCTGTAAATGGATTTGAAGCCTAAAAGTTCTCTGTATTTCCAGGATTTTTCTTCATTTCCTGAAACCAGCGCTGCGCAGTAGCGATGCGCGCATTCAGCCGCGCAGTCGCTGAGAGTCGCTGTGATGACGCTCGGCTCAAACAGCGTATCCCCCGGTGATCTACTCAATCTCTGTCCTCCCATAGGCTGTATCAGGTGTCAATCATAGAAAACATGAACCCCCTAATAACTTTTAAAAATGGAGCTGTACAGAAAAAAGAGGACTTGAGCACAAACCAGTCTGACAGTAACTACATGTCAACATCACAACCAGGGGGGAGAAACATTTATATTCTGTGTCATTCATTTAGAAAGTTTGTCCACAGCTCCATAAGGAGGGGGGGTTTATGAACTATACTGCAGCCCGTCACCAGAGGGCGCTGTTCTCGGAGTGGCTTCACCTGGAGAGGAGGCAGATGGCGTCCATTTTATATACTATATATAATATATATATATATATATATATATATATATATAAATCCCTCCTCACTGGGAGATCCAAAGTCTTTCACCAGGGTTCCTGAGGGACCAGAATATCTGAATACCGCCCAGAACTCGCTACCTTTGGCTGCAGGTGACAGCCTCGACAACCCGGACTACCAAGCCGGCTTCCTGCCACAGGCCGCACCCCCCGCTGTCAATAACACGGCTTTAACGGCGAACGGTCTTTTCCTCCCTGCAGCAGAGAACCTGGAATATTTGGGTTTTGGAGCTGCACTGCACGCTCCTGTCCGCTAGAGGGCAGCAGCATTCAGGAACCTTAAACTGAAGCCGTAAGGCCCTGCGGACACTTTGATTTAGACTGACGACAGTATTTAATTTATCTGTTTTTACTCTGAAGTGTCCCAGACTGCATCTCAGCAGCACTCAGACTGAGGAAGAGGAGACGTCCCGACTTCAGGTGATACAGGAAAACACAAAGATCTGGACAAAGGCAGCATGATGACACCTAACAGGCACTGAAGCACGTTCACAGGCACTGTCCTAAACCCACTTTGTCCTCTTTTTGCACCCACCCCTGCAGAAGTTTGCTGGTTAACTCCAAAAAAAAAATGACATCCAAGTTTTCTTTGAAGGGGCGGCTGAGGAGAAACGAGAGTCCAGTCTCCCTTTTTACCTGGATGAAGAGAACCTACACAGACATCTAACCTTAAAGGATCTCTTCTTCTAAAAACCATCGTCAAAAATTATAACTTTGTCATCTTAAAGCTGCAGGTGGGAAGAAGATCTGAAGGACAAAATGATTAACGCCTTCATGCATCAGGTATCTGACACGGTGGCGCCCTCTGCTGGAGAAATGGAAGTCCTGCAGGTGAAAAACAAGCATTTACTGACAGTAAACACTCTAATGTAGCAACAAGAAAACGAAAGGGTTCTCCACGGTCTGTTTATGACCCGTGTTTGTTCTAACTCCTCCTATGAAGACATTTTATATCACATGATATTAATGAACTATCACCACTGGTTTTCTCTTAGGTCCTCACTTCAGCCAAACCCTGAGACCTGTTGACAGTTTTTTAGATGACTTGGGGTCCGTTTCACGTAGCAGGTTTAGTGGAAACTCCGAGTTTGTTAATCCTGAAATCAGGGAAACTCTGAGTTTTCCGTTTCACAAAGGAGGGTTAGTTAAACCAGGGAGAGAGGGGTAACTCTAACCTGTTTCACAAAGAGAGGTAACTCAACCTCGCGGTCAGCGGTAAGCTCCTCTGCCTCCGTTAAAGGTGGGGCTGCTGGACCACCACCCGTTTTTCTGGCATCTGCCCTCTTTCTGTTTGCTGAGTGAAAGTCTAATATTGAGTGTAGTGTGTGTTAGTTTAATATATGTACATATACATACTGAGAGTTAGTTTAATATTCCTAATCATTTAACGGAACATCATAAGAGAGTAAAATTCATTTTTGAGTGTGAAAAGAGCATTTTCTAAGGGATCAAACTGCCACTTAATACTTACTTGACAATGTAAAACATGATCAAAATGATTCAAGCAGTTTCCCTGCAACAGTCTGTCATTGTGATTGCACGAGACTAGATTTAAAGTTACGCATTGACGCGAGCAGCGATTTCCTCCCAAGCCCGCTCCCTCTCCTTTGCAGCTGCTGCTGTATTGCACTTTCTTTTAAAAACGTGCTGTCATTCGCTGTTGGCTTGCTGCTGCCCCCTCCTTCTCCCTGTTTCCATTGGTTGATCATTGAATCTGCGCTCCACAGATGCTGGCTGTTTATGTCTGGCGTGCACGTGCTTAACTCCAGGTCAAACTACTCGGAGTTGTTAAAACCGTCTCAAATCAGGAGTTGTGAAACCGGAAACTCAGAGTTTCCTAACTCAGAGTAGATCAACTCAGAGTTAAGGATTTAACTCAGAGTTTGTTGAACCACCTACGTGAAACGGACCCTTGGAGTCGTGATGGGGAACAGTTCTTCTGAGTGTCTGTAAAAATGAGCCAAACTACATTTACTGTCTCTGCACACTGACTCTTATCTGCTGTTCATGTCTGTTCATGTCATAAAGTCTGTTTATGTTGTGATGTGGCTGTTTGTTGTTGTTGTTGTTGTTGTTGATGATGATGGTGAAATCCACTCCTCTGGTATCAGGATCAGCCAGTCTGCCCGGCTCACTCTGGTCCCGGTTTTCTGACACACGGTTTTGAGGACTATTAAATCCAGGTTACCAGAGCTCACTATTCTTGAGAAAGACACATAAAGAAAATGAACAGAAACACCTGAAAGTCATAAATCTGACACAGAAATAAACTCTGAGGAAAATCAGTCCCACTGTCAATAAACCTGAATTTTCAGCCCCGTTAGCACCGAGCTTCAAACGAAGACCACAGAGGATTTGTGTTGAATGTCAGAATGTTTTAACACGTAGCATTTTAGGGTTCAATGTTGTGAAATCAATGTAATGTTAGCTGTAAACCAACCGTTTGAGGTAAGGCAAACACGGCCCCATTAAACATGTTCCTGGTGTATTTGTCGACACTGCATGAATTTCTGCATAATGTGATAAATGATGAAGTTTTCGAGCAGGACTTTGGTTTGTCTGAACAAACTTTATGTCTGTGTTACTTAAAAACAAGTTTTTTATTGGTTTTAAGGAGGAAAATGTTGATAACACAATTTTTTCATTCAAACAAAATGTTGCTTCACTTCTCACTTTGGCTTCTTTTGTATTTCTCAAAGTGCAGATATCACAACAAACCATGAACACACAAGTTACATTAACGTTACAAGTGTGTTCACGGTTTGTCTTTAGGATCTGAAGAAAAAACAGGTTTGAAGATAAAATCACCAAAATCTCATAAACCTGAAAGTGACCCTCATCATCAGACATTAGAAAAATAATCTGTTCAATATACAACAAAAACATTTCTTAATCATTGTTCACATGGACAGAACTCAAACACACAAAGATTCAGACTCTCAGTAAATTCAACAGTTAAAACTGAAGGATTATGGCAAAAATCACAGTCACAATTGTTTTTATTTGTATTGACGTCACAATTCTCACGCTTTAACTCATTAAACTAAAAACCAGATCAGTATTAGTACTTGAATTTTTAGTAAAGTTCTTATTTTCAGACTTTGATTAAAGGTTGTTTTAGTAGATTTTTTTCCACAGGCTTCAGATCTCGATAATCATTCAGTGTCTTTAGAGCTGGTATTCTGTATTTATTTCAGACTCTTCTCTTCTCTCTGATTTCTCTTTAAAAGGTTTTATTTAGATTTTTTTCCCCCTCACTTAAAAATCTTTGTGGCAGAGTAAAAACTGCTATAGATAACTTCCATGAAAAACAAACTTTGCTGTAAAAATTTCCACACATTTTTTTTTTTACTATTTAAATGTTATTTATTATTTTTTTGTATATTGTAAAACCCAACATGGGGTGGGCTCTCCAGGGCATATGGAAGTGTATGGTCCGGTAACGTCATAGTCTGAACCTGTAGGGGAGAGCGGGGTAGGATGATCCATGTTTCATATTTGGGATCAGTCCATCAAGTCAGTCCTAGTTTTGTCTCTAACTCGTGTATCTGCAGATATTTCAGGATGTTGTTCATCCCTGCAAACCAACAGAATGAGTGTAAACAGAACTGTCATCTTCAGAATATAGCAGGACAACAAAAGGGTCTCCTATGGTCAACTTACCCCGTGTATGGGGGGTGTAAATTGACCATAGGAGCGGGGTAAGTTGAGCCGTATCCCTACTACCCCCCCTACTTTCTCTCCAGCCCTCCCTCACCTTCTCTCTCCCTAAACAACAGTCACTTCTTCACATTCATGTGTATTTTTATCTATTATACTCTATTTAACTGGTACAATCATTCTTTTATTCTCCTCAGACTCCTCTACTGTCTCTGTTCCCCCTGAACTACTGTGATGACTTTATTAGTCCTCCAAGATAAAATGGTGGACTTTGAGGTTTTTGACCTCATGTTGGAGCTCAGAGAAACCACAGTTGATGTAGAAAACTAATTTAAAATTATCTTTTTTTTCTGATCAAACTGATGACTTTACAGAGTGGAGAAAATGTTTTTTTTTTTTTTTTTAAATAAATGTCTAACCCCTTTACCCATGAGCTGCAAACCTTCACAGACTCCATTAATTCATGACTATCTCCTCAATATTTGGTCACATGATCAATTTCTTTAACCATTTACTTACCCTTTGGCTCATCTTAACCCACTCTCCTCTACCTGAAGCTGTTGTGGACAGTTGACATCTACAAACATTGAATGGTGCTGTGTCTATATGTCTTTGTATTTGTCTCCCAAGCCTACATTGTATTTACTCTGGACAACTTGGTTCCGCCTCCCGCCTGTAAATGGATTTGAAGCCTAAAAGTTCTCTGTATTTCCAGGATTTTTCTTCATTTCCTGAAACCAGCGCTGTGCAGTAGCGATGCGCGCATTCAGCCGCGCAGTCGCTGAGAGTCGCTGTGATGACGCTCGGCTCAAACAGCGTATCCCCCGGTGATCTACTCAATCTCTGTCCTCCCATAGGCTGTATCAGGTGTCAATCATAGAAAACATGAACCCCCTAATAACTTTTAAAAATGGAGCTGTACAGAAAAAAGAGGACTTGAGCACAAACCAGTCTGACAGTAACTACATGTCAACATCACAACCAGGGGGGAGAAACATTTATATTCTGTGTCATTCATTTATAAAGTTTGTCCACAGCTCCATAAGGAGGCGGGGTTTATGACCTATACTGCAGCCCGTCACCAGAGGGCGCTGTTCTCGGAGTGGCTTCACCTGGAGAGGAGGCAGATGGCGTCCATTTTATATAATATATATATATATATATATATATATATATATATATATATATATATATAATATATTCAGGTAGCCCTAAAGTCTTATCTGCCTTCACTACAGGAAAACACAGAAACTGAGTGGGCGGGGACCCACAGTACAAACACAACGACCCAAGACAGGTACTTATTGGCTCCTACGGCCGTCGTTCCACTGTTCAATTGACTGACGTGTGTGTCATCCAATGAAACAGCAGGAGTTGGTAAAGTGGGCGGGCTCAGTGTTGTAAACAGTGTTCATAGATAAGCTACTGTGTCGCCCTCCTCTCCTCTCCTCTCCTCTCCTCTCCCGGTTCCGCTGTACTTTGTCCCCCTTCCTCCGGGTTTAAATGGCCGGTGTGGTCCTGAAGATCTCCGCTGCTTGGCGTTCCGTCAAGTTGGGAAGGTGAGGATTGGATCTTCGTTATCGATGACTGTCAGATAATTCTGTTTTAATGTTGATTTTTGATTGAAACATCGATAAATTACCGAGAGGTCAGTCTAGGTTAACTAGTCCTGGGTTATCCTAGTTAGCTGGATGAAATGAGTGCTAGTCAGTGTTGGATGTGTGTGTAGATGTTACTGAAATGAAGGTGTCTCTCTTAAAAGCTTTTAGCTGACTGTAAACCTTTGAAAGCTGTTATCACATGGATTTAGCTTCAACACAGCTAACAGTGTAGCACGAGTTATTTTCCTAACTACAGACAGTAAATATCACAGATATGGAGGAGCTAATGTTGTGTTCAGAAAGGCTAACAGAGTTTTAATCTGTTTGTCTGTTTATTCGACATTTTCTGATGAAAGTGAGTTTGTGAGGAGAGAAAGGCAGCAGCGATGTTAGCTAACTCTGCTCTGAGTGAACTTTGCTCCACATACTAAAGTCTGACATTCACACAGATCTATACTCACACAGATCTATACTCATATATCTGTTATATTCACTCATACCTGACAACACTTAGGTTATAGAATCAGGGCAGTTTGAGGTTACCTTGTCTGGTGGATATGAGATAATTATGAGAGTATTTGTAATTAAATTATTCATCTAAATAAGTCGAAGTGAAGCTGCGGACTTTTGTTTTGACAATAACTAATGGTAATAAAAAGATAGTAGGTACGGTATGTCTTTAACGTCTTTAGTCCACTAATATTAGTGTTAAAGTCCTCATGTGTTTGAGTCTCTCTGAACATCTGTGTGTGAAATACAAAACTCTTTTATCTGAGGCTGCCTTGAACGCATCACTCCGAGGCAGTACAAGACTATCAATGTAAATGATAGGTAGGTAGGTAGGAAGGTTGGTAGGTAGGTAGGTAGGTAGGAAGTAAGGTTGATAGGTAGGTAGGTAGGTGATTTTAATTGAAGTAAGACGTTGCTAGTTAATCAACATTTATACAGTCAGTATGCATCAGTGTAAAAATGACAATATTTAAAGTTCATCTAAGATCCAGAGACCCGGTCTATAATGTTTCTCAAAGCCGGCCCAGTCAGGGTCCAGAACAAGAACTTCTCTGAATGTTTGTCTTTCCTGTCTCCAGCCTGGTCAGATCCTCCTCCATTCCTGGTCTGAAGTTCCACACTGCAGCCTCTCCTCTCATGGGTGAGTGTCTCTCACTCATCAACCCCTACGTCTCTCCTCCGCTCCCGTCTCTACAGCTGGAATGAATTATATTAAACCGAATCGCCGTCTCAATAAGACCGAGAGAGAGCTGAAGTTTTCTCCTGCAGCTTTTACTCTCTGGTGTTTTCAGTGACCTGTTCCTACAAACTTGTATTTGATGACATGTCTTTACTGTTCATTGTCGAGTTATTAAAATAGTCCCTGTGACACAGGCCTGTGCTGAAACGTAGGATTTGTGGTTATTCAGGTAACTTCAGAGTTAAAAGAGAGATCATCTCTTTAACGCTCCTTTAACACGTCAGGGCTCATGATATCACGCCACAATAAAAAAGACAGTATCCTTCCTGAAGGCTCTCCAAAACAGACGTGAAAGTTCAGGATAGTTGTGTTTGTTTGTTTGTTTGTTTGTGTAAACTGTTAAACTGTTGACAGATGAAGTACTTTGAAGGTGATTAAATGTTGTGTTCAGGTGCGACAGTGGAGCAGTTCGAGCAGGCCAAAGGCAGACTGTCGACGCTGAAGAACGACCCGGGGAATGAGGTCAAACTGCAGATCTACGCCCTCTTCAAACAGGTGAGATGTTTCACCTGTTAGGACTGAGGTCCACCTCTGACAAAACAGAGAGCGCCCCCTTCAGAGCGTCTATAAACTTTAGACCCTGGTGTTGATTTAGAGCGAGTTCAGTCTGCAAAGATCATGGTCGTTTTTGATTCCTCCTCCTATCCTCGCAGTTCGTACTGATTTACCCAGAATATTCAGTATTCAGTATTCAGTAGGCGAACAAATGCGAAGTTTACAGTATGTCAAAAATACCCGGATGACGTGCTGATTCAGGAAAATTTCACAGTATGTATCAGACCAGTCTGCTTCACGTACTGTTACCCACAATGCAAAGTGCCTGGGCAGACGGCGGAATAGCGGAGAGCAGCGAATTGAGGACAGCTAAAAGATTCGTCCTCCTGACAGCCTGTCTTCTTCTTCTTCTCCTCCTTCTTTCTTGTGAAAACCGCTGACAAGAATGTTTGTTATCATACAGGACCGTTTTTATCCTCCATTTCCATCAAAGCCTCAAATTTTCCACCTTCTCCTCGTCCTTTATATTGTACGGCACGCCTGATGTTGACCACACACAGCGCACGCCATCAGCCATGTTTCC
>OY660883.1:830000-897500 GCA_962446985.1 Xyrichtys novacula
GATGAAGGGACTGAAGTGGACCTGCAGTTAGAGCAGAAGAACCCTGAACGCTGCAGGACCTCCTGACCAGCAGGGGGCGACTCCTCTGGTCAAAACCAGCAGGTGACTCAGTCTGTTTCCTTTCTTCAGTGAACGATCTGAAGTCTGACTCTGAGTCTGGACGCAGTTTTCTAACCCGTAAAGATCACAGGTTTTAGTTTGTAGATCTTCAGAGGCTGAATCAGACCTGATGGACCGCCGCCGTCATCCTCTGCTGCCTTCACCTTTTTAAGTCCTTATTTCCGTGTTCTCAGACTGTGAACTTATGACTCTGTGTTTGTGACGAAGGAAACAGAAGGACTGAGTTTGTGTTTGACGCCGAGTGCCTTCAACACTTTGTAACGTCTCTCAGAGGGACGAGTTCAGATCTGATCTCTGTCCTCGTCCTTCACTCCATCACTCAATAAAAGATCAGAACTCTAACGGAAAGGGGAGTTGTTGATTTATAACATGACTGATGAAGTAGTCGTTCTTAATTATGTATTATTGATTCAGCAGGAAAATGTCTGATCTCTGAAACCATCATCTACATCTGAAAAAGATTATACGTATGTATATTAGACAGTATGGATACGTATAATCTAAAGTGTCAACCTGAAGTATCTTTAAAACACCTTAAATGTCTTAAATAATATCTTAGTATTAACATTAACTGTTAAACTGTGTTGGAGGACCGAGTGTTTGTGTGTCTGACTCGGTTAAGAAGTGATCAGGTCAGAAAATATGTTCAGACCACTTCAGAATTAAATATTTAATCATCTGTAAAATATTTTTAAAGGTTCTCGTTCCTCATGATTTAATATTATCTTTGTGCACTTTAACCATAGATCCACCAGGGGGCAGCACCCACCTGTACAGTCGAGTTTCTCTGTTGGAGTTTCTAAAGTGAATAAAAGTTTAAAGAGTTAAAAAAAATGGACCCGTCAGTCTTTAGAGAGACTTCCTGAGCTCTTCTTCAGACAGACTTTAAACTCAGACCTTCAGAGACCGACTGAAACATCTGCAGCAGGTAAACAGGCTGTAACAGAACCTCTGATGGGTCAGAGGGAGTCCTCTAAAGTTCTGGTTTTGGTCCTCAGATGTCAATTAGTGAGTTTGTGGTTTTGTTGACTTCAGGGGTTAAAAAAACTGACCAGGTAGACCGGTATCTTCTAGTCCAGACAGGTGGCCTCAGATTTATTCCATTAAGTCATTTTATTCTGTTCATCTTCAACACTCAGATTTATTCTTCTCCTCATATAAAAGGGGGTTCTGGTTTAAACCTAAATTACTAATGTCTCTTTTAATTTTCACTGTAAAGCAGCTGAAACAAAACTTCAGAACCTGATCCAGATAAACCATTTTAAAACGCTACAGAACTTTGTCCACAAGGGGGCGCCACAATCCACTCAAAGTGAAAGATCCTGCTTTGAATTGCCACTGCTGCTTTTTGATGAATATTTAATGAGGATGAAATCATGTCACAGCGTCATATCGACGTTATCTCTTCTGTTTCTGCAGAGAGTCGACCATTCAGGAGCGAGTTTTTAAAACGACAAAAGATGAGACACACTTTGTTGATCTTATTCTCCTTTCATGTCGAAGCACACTCTTTTACCTCAAACTTTCATATTTTAAACATGATTTTCTCTCTGATTCATGAACCACCTCCTCCGTCAAATTAAACAGATCTATTCTGTGTGTTCGGATCAGATCCTTTTAGGAAACCCGGGCCTGCAGCTCACTCAGTTGGAAAATGGCGTCCTGAACTTCGGGTCCGTCGAGGCTTTTCAGCTCGTTTTATTTAAGAGGGCAACTCCGAGTTTTCCTCCTTTGTCTTCAGTCTGAAACATGCTGAGATCTGCTGTTACAAGGAGCATCGTACACAAACCCCTGACAGATAAATCTGAACTCTTAAGGAGATGAACCAAAGTTTGGAAATGTTAAAGGGACATTCCAACGTAAAATTAATTTAGGGTCAAACCCACCGTAACACCGAGTTAGACCCCCCCTCCAGAGATGAATGTTGTCGACCGCTTGCTTCTCTAGTTATACCAACTTTAGTGCGTATATGCATGCGTATATAAAGTCTGGACTGTTTCATGAGAGTTTCCTGTCTCTGAGTTTATCATAAAAACACCTGAAAAAAAAAGAGTTCGTAGGAGTCTTACTGAGATGAACTTTATACTGAATTAATCAGCTGATTTTTTTTCTGCACGGTGACGTAAAGCGAAGGACTCCTGCCGAGCAGACGAGGTGTGCAGGAGCTGTTGGTGACATTTAAGAAGCGTTGCATCGTGATTTCATGTTTTAAACATCATTTTAATGAGCTTCTGTTTGAGCCTCTGAGCGGAGGAGAAGTCATTAAAGTGCCGAGAAACAAAAGGGAAAAACAACTGTTGTTATGGATTCAAGACCGGAGCCTGAAAATATCAGGAGGCAGAGAGCAGTCAAAGGTTTGCTTTAGAAACCCCCAAACTACAGGAAATGAAGCTACCGTGGATCAAAGAGGACCTTCAGAGTTTAAGGAGACCTGTGATGTGTATGATAGGTAATAATGTCAGTTTGATACTGAAACATGGATGTAGGTGTAATCCCCAAACAAATCAAGACAGTTAAGCCCGGAGAGTCGGTCTGTCTTTGGTTGGAGTTTGTTAAAAGGATCTAAATAATGTTCTCGAGCCGACCGTGTCTGCAACGGTTGATCGTCTAGTTTTTGTCCTGTAGTTTCTTAAACGAGGGCTAAAATGACCCTGATCCTCCTCGAGCGTCTGACCCTCCTCATGTAGATGGGGAACGGTGGAGCGTGAGGCAGGGAGAGCATCAGCAAAGACCTCGGGGGGACAGAAGCAGCGACAGTATATGTGGCGCTCCTAAAACAGACCCAGAATCGACGGGTGGAGGAGGGTTGCAAAGCTTGACTTCACAGCCTGCCTGGACTAACACTATTGTTGGACACGGAGTTTAAAGACAGCAGTCCTATTTTCACTTTTCGTGTGTTTGTTACTCTGTCGCCCGAGGAACCACAGCTGCTCTGTTTTATTCCAGAGCGAGACGTATAATTTATTCGTGCACAGAAACAATCTGTGCGCTGAACTCAGTCTGAGATTACAGTTTGGGGAATAATCACTCTGTCAGAATCCGATCATGTTCGCCTGCTTTCCTTTAAATATCAGCGAAGAGAGTAAAAACAGAGCTTTCTGCCTGTGGTCTGGCTCTGTTTGTGCGTGTGTGTGTGTGTGTGTGTGTGTGTGTGTGTGTGTGCTGTCAGTCAGTCAGTCAGTGTGTGGCCTTCAGGACCAGGGAAACATCCCTCGTATGAAACAGTAGACAGGTGTCTGGAAAAAGTTGCTGCTGAGTCTGCACTTCTACGATCCGCTCTTCCCCTTCCTTCCTCGTCTTCCTCTCTGACCCCATCTGTCAATCTCCTCTTTCTTTTTCTCAGACTCCACCAACGCCCCTCCAGTTTTCCTCGTCTCTGTCAATAAACCCCAAAGTCTGTGACTGTGTCTTTCACTCTTCAAGTCTTTCTCTGATTTTGGCTGAGTTTCAACAAAATTCACAAACAAACTAAATAATAATCAGAGACATGCTAATGTATATCTACAGGACTAATATATCGTCAGCCTATTAAAATAATGGCCTAAGTAGATAACTTAGATACTTTTAGAGACATGTTCAGTGAGATAACAGACAGTTGAATTCCCCTTCAGAGATTCAGTTCTTTTCTTATCTTAAGTCATTTGTCATTTTTTGCCGAAAAAGAGTTTTTGGCCTAAATAATCTCTTGAGATGATTTCGAGATGATTAGGGCCAAAAACAAGTTTTACAGAAGCCTATAGCTAGCTTGTTTTGTACAATATTTGTCTGTGTTCAATTCATTTTGAAAGATTTATAATTTTATTTTTATATTTTTTTGATATCCAAATAAAGCAACCTTTGTTGTTAATTCACTTGTCCATGATATCCATCTCTGTGTGTGCACATGCATGTGTTTTGTTTGGGGGTTGCGCTGGGAGTGTTTTGTGGGTCCACCAAAATCAACCAGCCGGCCCTGCATTCTCTTAAATCATAATTTTACTTCTACTTTATTCTCGTAAGTAATGATTTTAGTACAACTTTATTCTCGTTAGTAATGACTTACTCTCGTAGATTAATGGCTTTAATCTCAAAGTCTTAATTTTTTTTGTCTTAATACTAATACCCTAATACGCTAATACTCCGTTGTAGTAAATGTCTTATTTTGAAAATCCCGGCGGAAGTCATCGCTGTCGTTAATGGCGCTCACTTTAAGGTCCGGTCTGTGTTATCTCTGCTGGGGTAAGTCCGTCCCTGTTCGCGCCACTTACATTTTCATCAGTATGTGTGTTTAATAGAGCGTAAAAAGTGTAAAAACCATGACAGTTCATCATATATAGTTCTTATACAAATAAACGTTTATAGTGGCTTTAATTAATAATAACGAACTAAAATCGGCGCTACTAGCTTAACCGTCGTTAGCCGCTAACTAGCCTTGTTGTATTCTCCGCGGTTTGTGTTTGACTTCTGTTGTAGTTTATGTTGGAGCGAATTTCAGACCAACCTCTGAATAAACTGAGCAGCTGTGGTTGTTTTTAATCCCAGGTTAAAGGTATGTAATATTTAAATGTTCAAAGTACCACAATACGATCCTTTATTTTATTTTAACAGTCAGTGTTATCTCTGCTGGAGGGAATTTCAGACCAACCTCTGAGGAAACTGAGCAGCTGTGGTTGTTTTTAATCCCAGGTTACAGAGGCGAAATTATAAACTAAATCAGTTCTACATCCATCTTGTCTCCCGGAGGTCTGTCCCTTCAGCGAATTATTATTATTTTTTATTTATTTTTTTTTTTTTGTTGGATGGTAGGGGAAGGTCCCTCCCTCCTTCGTCTCTGATTGATTGGTTATTCCTTATGGTTGTGAAACATCATCGTCTGTCAGGCTAGGGTAAGGAGATTCAGAAGTGTGATAATATTCTGTAATATTCTGTTCAATGTACAGAGCCGACAGCCCGCGTTTGGCTTGAGCGTTTGATGGCGTTTCCAGCTTTTCTGGCCAATCAGGGGCGAAGGAGGCAGGACTTTCCCCTACCATCCTCCAAAAAAAAAAATACAATACGGTCACACTTGTCCAGTGTTACCAACTCCTTAGTAAGGAAAGAAGCTAATGAATGACGTCATTGCCTAATTTGCATAATTGGCCAACTTGTAATGGAGAGAAACAACGTCGGGGGAGAGACAAAAAGTGAGTGCACCTGTCAGTCTGAGGTGTGGAGGAGCAGCATGATAGGCGGCAAAATATTAGTTCAGTCTTAATTATTGTATTTTTATGATAGCAGGGAGTCATAATCATAATTAAAATTTGATTAATTGCTCAGCTGTAATTAGGAGTAATATTTGAAGCTCAGGGTGATGTACCCCTCTCTCTCTCAGTCTCTCTCTCTCTCTCTCTCTCTCTCTCTCTCCTGTGGTTTGAGTGTAACTGTAGATCGGTCGAGCGGATGAGGGATTTCCTTCAAACTGTCGAGGAGCCAATCACATGAGCCGGATGACAGACCCTCCCTGAAGGGACCAATCATCAATCAGACACCATGACACCTGACCGGTGACCCGCCATCTGTCAGCGAGAGAGAGAGAGAGAGAGAGTCAGAGAGAACCAGAAGGTACTTTTTAAAATGTCGGGGAAAGTTCTGGAGAAAAGTCTCGACACTGAAGGAGGACGAGGAGGAGCTGGATGAAACATGTCCTCCTCCATTAGCTGCTGATGGATCGCCGTCAGGAGAGGCGGAGGCCCCTGGAGGTCAGAGGTCATTGATGTTTACCTGAAATCCTCTCTTTACTCCTCAGCTCCTCCTCTGGTGCCTCTTTTACTTCTTCTTTGACGTCACTGCGGTCCTTCACTCGCTCTCCTTTCCTCTTTTAATCTGAAGTCAAAGCGGTTCATAAACACATCAACCTCTTCCCTAAAGAAAATATCAGACACTTTGTAGTAAGTGAAATCCATATCTGAGGGTCAGCAGCTTCTTTTCATGAAAGCTCTTTCTCCTCTGGTGAATCTAAAAATCTGTTTTATCAAGTTTCTGTAAGCGTTCTGACGTAAGAAAGCGTTTGAAAAAATGTCTGATAAACAAGTGACTGTTGGTAAACTACAGGGTTATTTCATACTTTATCAAACGCCATCAT
Source organism: Xyrichtys novacula (assembly GCA_962446985.1). Classification (NCBI taxonomy): domain Eukaryota; kingdom Metazoa; phylum Chordata; class Actinopteri; order Labriformes; family Labridae; genus Xyrichtys; species Xyrichtys novacula. The sequence goes on from OY660883.1 coordinate 836,221, forward strand.
CAAACGGAGATGAAAAACAGGAAATGTTTGAGGTTCTGATCCATACATTTAAAAGTTTGTCCGAAAACTCTGATGAAATGAAGCTTTTAAGGTTGACGATTGTTGACAGCGAGGCCGGAGCAGGGTTCAAGTTCGATAGCTGGGCGCTGTTGAACGGTCTCCATGGAAACTGTTTAAACAGGACCTGTGAGTAATGGTTGTCAGCAAGGCTACAAACGATGAATAAAAACTCACAAAATCCTGAAAAAGTCCAAAACGCTTTTATTTTCCTCGATAAAAACGGACTAAATCTGTGGTGGACGGGACGAGGGACACTCAGCGGGACGGAAAAGTGTCTGCGTTTGTGAGGTGAACATCAGAAGCTGCCAGGAGTTCAGGTGAAGTTCATCAGTGACTTTATGTAGGACAGCTTACAGGGGAGAAGCTCGCTCGCTCTCTGTACGGCGTGTTCATCTGCAGCACGGACCGTTTCCTCCGTCAACATTCACACATAACCTGAGATCAACGCTCACAGATCAACAGTAATGTACAGAGCGCTCAGACACGCTGCGGCGGCGGGGGGAGGAGAGGGTGAAGCGGTTCAAAGAGAGGAGATAATGCTGCGTTGGAGTCCGTGGGGAATAACCGTCAGAAGAGCTCCGTCGGTTAAAAGCGCCGAGCGTTTATGTTTGAACTCGTTTGAAGCTGCAGACTGGAGGTTTCTCCTCGTGTCAGAAACACTCGCAGCTGAACCCGCTTTAACCTGCGCCTCACTCCGACGGTGGTTTCCTCGCTGTAGATGCACCTGTGCTGGAGCTGCAGTGCATGCTGGGTCCTGATCTGACTCTGAGGGTGTAAAGAGAGGTAAGTTTCCCTCACCCGATGGTTAAAATCTCAAAACGTGCTCAGGATCATAAATGTCATTAAATCTGAGAAAAACGAACTTTCCAATCAAAACTCACGTCTCTCTCTCTTCACAGGAAACTTGAGAGGGAAGAAGAAAGGAGGAAAGAGAGGAGAAAGGAGGGAGGAGGAAAGAGGAGGGAAGAAAGAAAGTGAGGAAAGAGAGGAGAAAGGAGGGAGGAAGAAAGAGGAGGGAAGAAAGAAAGAGGAGGAAAGAGAAGAGGAAAGAAAGAAAGGAGAGGAGGAAAGAAAGGAGAAAGGAGGGAGGAGGAAAGAGGAGGAAAGAAAGAAAGTGAGGAAAGAGAGGAGAAAGGAGGGAGGAGGAAAGAGGAGGGAAGAAAGAAAGTGAGGAGGAAAGAGAAGTGGAAAGAAAGAAAGGAGAGGAGGAAAGAAAGGAAGAAAAAAAGGAAAGGAGGAAATAAAAGAGGGAAGAGTGGAGGACAGAAAGAAGGAAAGAGGAGGAAAGAAAGGAAGAGAGAAGGAAAGAAAGAAAGGAGGAAAGAGGAGAGAGAGGAGGAAAGAGGAGAAAGGAAAGGATAAAAGAAAAGAGGAAAGAAGGAAAGGAAGAAGGAAAGAGGAAAGAAAGGAGGAAAGAGGAGGAAAGGAAGAAGGAAAGAGGAAAGAATGGAGGAAAGAGGAAGAAAGAAAGAAGAAAAAAGGAACGAAAAAAGGAAAGGAACGAAAGGAGGAAAGAAAGAAGAAAAGGAAAGAGGAGGAGAAAGAGGGGAAAGGAATGGACAAAAGAAAGGAGGAAAGAAAGAAGGAAAGCAAGGAGGAAAGAGGAGGAAAAAAAGGAAGAAAGAAAGAAAACAAAGAGGAGAGAAAGAAGGAAAGAAAGGAGGAAAGAGGAGGAAAGAAAGAAAGGAAAGAAGAAACCAAAGGAACGAAATAAGGAAAGAAAGAAGAAAAGGAAAGAGAGGAGTAAAGAAATGAGATAATAAAAAAAGAAAGAAAAGAAGAAAGAAAGAAGGGAAGAGAGAAGAATGAAACAAGGATAGAAGGTGAGAAAGTGACCCAAGAGAAGAGGAGCGAAAGGGAGGATTCAAGGAGCGAGTGCTGGGAGGAAAGGTTTGGTTCAAGGACAGAGAGGAGATGGAGAGAGAGAGAGAGGGGAGGTGAAGACAGAGGGAAGATGGTTGAAAAACAGAGGGTGTGAAAGAGGGAGGTGAAGAAGAACGCCATCATGACTCCTGTGCGTATGCCGCCACAAATAGGTTTCTGAGAAATGCCGAACAAGCTAACAGTCAAAGGTGAAGACGTAAACACAGGCAGCTGCTGCGAACGAGTGCGACGGAAAATTCAGTCAGGATGTTTGAGTCTGAGTCTGAACAAACCTCTAAAAGTCTTAAACGGCACAGACACAAACTTCACCTGAACTTAACCTCTGACCTCCCATCCTAAATCTGAAGCAAACAGGTGAAATCATCTTTAGAGACCCCACAGTTGGACATTTAACATGAGGCTCTATGAGGACTGACTCACTTTTGGTGACAGCCTCTAGTGGACACTAGAGGAACTGCAGCTTTTGGCTTTCCTCTGCCAGCATTTTAATACCTGTAAACAACAGAAACACACCTGTGGTGTTTAATTTTATGAAGTTGTTTGGTTGAAGAGAAAGTTTCAGATGTTTTCGGCGTCTTCGCAGCAGGTTTTGTGAAGAATCTATAAGTTTGTGGTGAATTAAGGCGACTTTGTGTCCTGAGCCGACTCTCCACAGCAGTAATCCTCAGTTCAGATATACAGGCCGCCTCAGGGGGATGCTGGTTATCCAGGGAGGAGAAGAGAGAGAGCGAGAGAAGGTTGTTTTCCTCTGAGTTTCTAACATGAGCATCAGGGTCGCTCGCCCACTGAACCAATCAGATTGATGCATTTCTAGGTTGAGTTCCTTCAAAGTTTAATAAGGGCAGAAGATGAAACTCACAGCGGAAAAAAAAAACAGGATGGAAGAACTGGATTCACCTGAACCGGCCCCGCTACATCAAACCGGGCGCTGAGGGGAGGAGGAGGAGGAGATAAAAGACAAGAGGAAGTCATTGATTTGTTGATGAAGAGGAGAAGAAAGGATGGGAGAGAGAGTAATGAGAGAAGAAAGAGGGGAGAGGTTTCACTGCAGGGGAGAGAGATGATAAGTTCACGTGTGTTATATCACATCACTGATAAATCATAAACGTTCTTTCATATGTTAAAACAGCATGTGACTCGACGTTAACTCGAATTTAAGACATCAAAGATCGGTTTGGTAATAAAGAAAAATTAAATCTAAGGGAGGAAAGGTTCAAGCTCTGAGAAAGGTTCTAATTTAGTTTGACTAAAAGTAGTCAAGGGTTAGAAAAATAAAAAATAAAGAAAAGGAAAAAAATAAGTGAGTTTATGGTCTGACTGAAACCTCTTAGTCTGTGCAAGTATGGAGATATGAGAGGGGCCGCATCCAGTTTAGGGGGCTCTCACCTCTGCAGGGGCAGCTTGAAGTATGTGTGCACACATCCACAAATTAAAAGCCTTTCTTTATTATTTCTATTTTTTCTCCTCACCCTTATTAACTGCACAAATTACAAACATGAGATAATTCTGTAAAAGTCTAACCCTCGAATATCGGCTGGGTCTGAATTTGCTGCTACTGCAGGTACCAGGCCTTTATATGGAGCAGGCTTACATTAGAGGGAGGCCTTTATTTTCACTTAACCAACTGTGTGAAAATAAAGTAAAAAATATATCATTCGCAAAGCAAACAGAATTAAATGCTGATGATCCATTATGTCTTTATTAGAGGAAAAAACACACCTCTGTCCGTGCAAACAGACAAAAACCTGAACCTGAATCACCGTGCTGACAGCCTGGTCTCCCACTCTGTTATAAAAAAATGTTGATAGAGATCAAAAGTGCGTGTTTTGTTTGAGGTTGTAGACTCGTCTGTTCCTGCATTTAATGGTCACTTATGGAACTGCAGTATTTCATACTCTTCTGCACTGAATCCACTTTTTTTAACATCACAGGTTGCGGCTTGGTTGCATCACGACCCGAGTGGTTTGAAGGAGCCAATCATTGCGCAGGACTTGGGGGGGTTGGACCAGAAGTGCAAGTGCTATATCAAAAACCAACGTCAGACCTTTGGACACGGACGGTGAACTGATGGGATCAGAAACAGGATTGTGGTCAGAGCTGATGGACAGATCCTGGTGAGAACGACAGAGTCCAGTTGATGATGGAGTTAAACAACAGATTCAAACTTGGACTCCCACTCAAGAAAAAACACTTTTGTTTACCCTGTGAGGAAATTTCAGATCATTGTGTTGGAGACGTAAAGGCAGCAGAACTTTCTACTTGACCAATGTCGACTCATCTCCGTCCATCACATCCTGCTTTCTTCTTTGTTTCCTGATCAGCCCTGATCCTCATCTCTGTATCGGACAGGTTTTCGGCGACCTCGCTGAGGACACGCTGCCTGTGTGTTCGCAGAGACCCTCCCTCCGCCCACCAGAGCTCCTCTGCAATCAACCCGACATTTACATTCAGATGACTGCGCCGTGGCGTGATGCTGGAATGTAAATTCACCCAGAGATCAGCCGGGGACTTGTGCCGATGAAAGCAGGAGGAGGAGGGCGGTAGACCGGCCCCACACCTGTCCTCACATGACATCAACCCGCCCGTCTGAAACCTTAATCACCAGGATTTTATCAACCGAGGGTTCACAGAGTGGATATCACCTCAGTGTCAAAGTTTGCCCATGAATATTTAAACCGTCATGCATATCTGCAGCTTCATTATCAAGAGCTGCACACATGTGGTTCAGGAACAAACTGAGGACTGCTCTTTCCTGAGCCAGAAATCCAGATTTTTAAAAGACATTAAATCTGTTCACGGTCCCCTGAGGATCCACCACCTGTCTACAACGACCGCCAGTTCCTACCAGATCTGTTTGTGAGGCCAATTTCGTGGCAGATTACGGACATCGGGAATCGCAAGAACTCACAAGAACCTGCGGATTCACGTACAATCGCGCGATAACGAGTTGTCACATAGACATATACGCAGTAGATTGTGTCCTTCCAGAGGAGGAAATCTACTTCTAGACTTCTAGAATCAGCATCTCCTCATCCATGGTGTCATCGGGGTGAAATGACGTCTAAAAACCTTTCACTTGTTCGTCTCCGCCCGTTTGCATGGTGTGAAATACGATCCTCCTGAAACACGGAGTGTTTTATTTTGAAAAGAAGCCGGATGTTTTATTTTGTGTCTGTGCCCGACTTCCTTTCCAGCACGGGTTAATCTGTGCTGAATTTATCCGCCATGCTCCGGCGTCCAGAAAAAATAGAACTCTTGTGATCAGCTGAGGAGTCCGGCGATCCGCAGAGGAACGGAAAGAAGTCGGTGTAAATTGACACGTTAACTTGAATGGTTACGATCAGCTACGATCGGAGGATACGACCTTTTAGGAGACGATCAGGATGAAGGTGGAAACTGGGGGTTAAGCACTTCTGCATTGGCTTCATTTCTCAGTCGCTGCTTGTTATAAAACAATAACTCATGAAAATTTTGATTCCTAGGATTACTAATTGGTGCATATCATACGTAACAGATATAACATGAGGAAAAACTGAAGCAGTTTTGGAGAACACAGTGAGATCCTCCTGGATCAGCTCTGGTCTCTACAGGTGCATTGACCAGAGAAACAGACCTGTGGTCATCTCAGGTCCTCTGCTCCACATGGACAAAATAAAAAACCTCATTGAGATTCAGAGGAGAAAGTCACCTCTGACAGTCTGACCCACCGTGGGGGGAACTTTGACGCAGATCCCAGTTTTGTTTCCCTCCTCCTCACAGACGGAGTAATGACTCACTCCATCAGCTCGCTCTGTCAGAAGAGGCTCCATGGAGCTTCTGGTTGGTTGACTTTACAGGGTTCAGAACAGGGATCAAAGTGTAATCTTCTACCCAGAGACCTTTGTGAGGCCTCTCTCCCTCAGAAGAACAACTTTCCATGATACTGATACCAAACCAGCACGCTACAGACCAAAACCTGCAGACATCCTCGATTTAATGATGTTGAGTTCGTCAGTCATGAATCAGAAAAAGATGCAAACAGAAAGTTTTCTGTCCTTCCAGAGGATCTGTGTTTAGACTAATGGGAGAGTTATCGAAGAATTATTTCATTTCTTTTATTTTCTTTTATTTCTTTTGGGGCATTTAACCAAAATTTTTCTTTAAAATATCCCTGTAATTTCTGGCAGCTGTCCATGGATGTAGATCAGTTATGGATTGACACACAGCTTATTTGTGTTTATTTGTTAAGTTGTGTGTGTGTGTGTGTGTGTGTGTGTTGACACTGCAGAAAACGGTACAATGCTGTTATTTTCAAAGCTGATCATGTCTCTTTATATCCACAGGGTCTGGAGGTTCACTCCACTGTCATGGGAGCTGCAATCTGAACCTATTGGCTCCAGTTTGGTCCAGTTTCTTTTCTCAATAATAGATGGTAGCAGACGTGCATGTTTGAAAAGAGGCTGTAGAAACACACAAGAACTGAGGAACCACTGGGAGTAAACAGAGACTTTATTTGTTTGAAGAAAACTCAACAATGAACCAAAACGGTTGGTCCAAATATTTAAAGTGAGTAATGTGTGTTTGAGACTGAGGAGGCTTAGACACCACGTGTGTTTGTTTTCTTAATTGAAGTGAGTCTGAAACAGCTGGATTAAAGGTTGGCTCCAGTATAAACAGGTTTGTTCTTCAGGAAAATAAAACACTGTCCACGTCTCCTCCATGGTGTCAGTAATTCCTCTGTTGTGTTTGTTTCTCTCAGCGATCGCAGCAGCTCATCTCCTCTCTGAGCCTTTAATCTCACTCCGGTTCCTCTGTCGGCTTCGTTTACTTTCTTTTGCAGCGCTGACACCTGTGCCGAGGCGTACCTGTGTGACCTGACCAGATGTGACCCCGCCCGCCTGCACTCCTTCATTAAAACCACTGAACCACTTCAACAAGTCCACATCAGCTCCAGAGGCGGCTGCAGCCTCCGCAGGGTCCTACCAGGACACACATACATGCACACAGACACACACTCGGGGTGAACGTTTGAAGCGGCTGAAGGTGTTTAATGTAATTTCTCATTCAGTGCTATATCCCTGAGAGGGCCTGCTTTGCTATGCATGAGGAACATTTACATTTAACACGACCTACATGCAGCAAAGACGAGAGAGCAAAGGAGGAGAAGCTGAATGTAAAAGGAAGATGAGCTCAGCGCTCAAAGACCCAGAAAAAAGAGGCTTTAAGTGACTGGCTGTAGGCTGAATTTAAATATGTAAGTAGGATTTTTTTTCTATACTGCAGCACTTACAGGACGACACATGAGTTCACACCATGCACTGAGATGAACTTCAGCCATGAGGGTCCAGCGGCAGCCCTTGTTGTCTTCTCTGATGTGAGATAGGAAGCACAAATATTTCCTCAGATTTAGGTGGATTAGGGTTTTTAATTCTTCAAAGACCCCCAGCCCCTCAACAAATTCCAACATCGGACCAAACATAATGCCGCCAAGAACTTTCAGGCTTGCAGGAAAAACTCAGTGATGACCAGGAAGTTGGTTATCGTCCCTTTGGACACATGCCAGTCAATAAATCTGTCCCATTCACGCCTCAAAGTCTGATGCTGCCCACCTGTGGTCACCTGACAACTGTTGTGTTCCTGGATGAAGGGCGGTCGGTTTAGTCTCCAGGTTCACAGCAGAGAGTCCTCTTGGATGTTGAGAGGTTCACCATGTGACAGGAAAAGAGCGAACTCTGATGCCAGCGATTTATCATCCTGAACGGACCTCTAAGAGGAACACCTGATGGTCATCAAGACCTCAACATGAGCAGATGGAGTCTGAACGACACCTGGTACTCTACTTGGACACCTGTTGTAGTTTCACTTTTAGTTTAGATGTTTTCAATCTCTGTTTGGACACGTCAGCGTCATCGTGACGTATGGATGATGTGGAGATGTTTCTATCCCGACCTGGAGACCTGGGAGTTATCTTCTACTCCGAGAAAAACCTTTGAGCTGTTTCACTCAGTAACCAGACACCTTTTTTAAATCTCTTTATGGACACGTGGGAGATGTTCCAGTCTCTACCTGGACACCTTAGAGGTTTCTTATCGGCCCTCGATGGTTCAGTCCTTCTTCTGGTTCCTGTGAGCGGTTTTCAGCTCTTGGAAGACGTTCAGGTGTTCTTGAACCCCCGTGAGTCTATCTGCTGCACGCTGATGCTGTTATATAAGACTATAAGACTTCCACTGACTGTGATATATAGATATATTTTGGATATATTGCATGATGAAAAAAGGGTAAATAAAGGAAAAATCATCCCGGGTTGATGGGGGTCATAAGGTCATCGCTGTGTTTAGGTGTGTCTCTGTATGTCAGGTTACTGGAGCTGAAATAATCATTAATCTCTCCTCTCTGTGTTTCACTGAAGGAGTTCAGCCTGAGGAGGAGGAGGAGGAGGACGCACACATCTTCCTACTTGTAAGTCCACGGGCACTCTGCTGTAAACCCTCCACAGGTCCACCAGAAGCTCTCAGACAGACCCCCTCCACTCTGCCTGATCTGGAAATGAGGTATGTACACGTACAGTCAAACCACAGGACCACGATGTCCCGCTCGTTTTAACTACATAATGCATCAGGCTTTTTATGGTGAGGTAGGGAACATGTTTAAATGAAGCTGTATGGAGCAGAGGGGTTCGGAGCTACAATATTCATCAGTGTAAAAGCTGCAGGACCACTTCAGAGGAGTTTTTGGAGGGGACACACTGGATCACAGACATGACCTCTTTTAATCCTATGTCATCTAAGATCACAACAACACAGAACTTTTTAATCTTCTCTCTAAACAAAAAACGGATGAAACAGTTTGTCACAACATATTTTTGTTCATATCAGCTGATATTGATCAATATCAGGATATAAAAATCTAACAGTGTTTATTGGTCTCATGTCTTTTCAATAATCTCCTGCATCTGTGAGGTCTTTGTGTCTCTTTGGCGTTTTGTCGTAAGGCGTCACTCTAGAGAAAGACGACTGAATGGTCGTCTGTTTCAGGCGCCATGGGCTCCTCGCTCCTCTCGGGGTTCGTAACCTTTGGCGTTGCGCGTGCTCTGCGGCGTGGCGCTGCTTCAGGTGGTGAAAAAGATTTGAGGTATTCCCCGACTTTGTGAGAACATGTACTCGACATAATTTACAGTCCACATTACTCTGCTTCATGTCCGACCTCCAAAAACCAAAATACCTCCACACCACCGACGTTTTCCTAACGCCAGTGTTGTGGTTGACATTGATGTGGTCATCTGTTGAGCCTTCATGGTCATTTCTGTCGGGGGTAGCACTCATTTTCTTTGTTTCTCACCAACAGTGCTGTCGGCTTCACCTGTTAAAGTGCTATGGTTGGGTGGAGCTGCTGTCTGCTACCACGCTGCAGTTGGTTGATACTTGGTTCTAATTCAGAACATGATTGGTTCAGACCCGGAGAAACTCCCCTTTTCATTGGCTGTTCGTATAGTCTACCAAAACATGGCCGAATGATGACTATCGAAAAGCATATTGACCATGTTTTATATTGATATTGAAGGAAATTAATTTGTGATATATATTGTTATTGTTTTTTTAATCGCCCTAACCCTAGTTGGCGTGTATTTCCAGGGTTATGTAGTCCGTCATTGTCAGACGATGATAAACAGCGGTTAGATACGGATTCAGAGATGACTCAGCGAGTTTGTTCAGATCTATGATCTTTTCAGTATGACCATAACCTGGATGTAAGTCAAAGAAATGACTGTTTGTGTGGATGAATTCCTGCTTATCTGATGTGGAGAAAGTCTATTTGTTTTTCTGTATGTTGTGACATTAAGTAGGCGCTGCCATAAAGACCCTCTTATCTAACTTTTGGCTGGTGTTCGAGAGTTTTCTGAGACCCTTATATTCAGAAGAAGAGCTCACCAACATGGAAATATTTCATTAAAATCTGGTCCTAAAGGGTTCGAGTGTTCTAGTTAAAAGCAGCCGTGTGTGAGCTCTGTGGTTTTCTCTGAGCTGCTGCTTTCCGACCGAGACGTCATGAAGACACAGAAACTTTGAGCTCCTCCACTGAGCGTGAAATGGAGACCGACTTTGTGGACTCATAAAATGTTTGAGGTTTTAAATCCAATTCAGCCGTTTCCTGTCTGGGCAGTGCCTGCAGATATGAAGCAGAAAATGTGCTCATATCTTTGGAAATCCCTGCTGCGCTTCACGTCCATAGATCCTCCCGCTGCTTCATTCAGCCGCTCACTCGTCTTTAACCTTCGTTTATCCACAGAGCCGACACATGGCGCTCAGAGCTGAGCAGGAATCCCAGAGGGTTTATTTTTAGGATGCAGAGCCAACACGAAGGCCAAGACTGGTGTGACTGAGTCAGGCAGAGATTAATGTCAACTCAGCCAGCAGACCTTTAAAACCAAGCCAAACCTGGTAGCTCCCCCTTGGACCAGATCCAGGGGATGACTGTGTGGTCTGTGCCAGCACTCAGCTAAGACCTGATCAGGAAATCCTCAAGTTTTTCTCTCGGAAAATTCAGGAACAGACAACATCTGATGATATCAGTGCGCTCAGACATGGGGACGCCTCGTACGGCCCTTTGCTCTCTTATTTCTGCTGATTTCATCTTCGTACTCGTTCCTGTGGTAAAACCTCCTCCGATGACCTTATCATCTTCCTCTCTTTAAATGTCGTGATTAGAGCGAATTATTCAGCCCCTCTGAGCTGCTATTGTTGTGCTTTTAATATGAGTCTCTGCTCTGATGATGAGCAGCTTTTTGTTACCTGCAGAGATTCCCACGGTGTCTGAATGAATACCTAAACTCTCCCTGATGATGATGAGGATGATGATGTGTGTGTGAGTGTGGTTTTGGAAACGGCCTGATTGCGTAGGCTCTGATTTTGGATCGTTGATTAGCTTCATTAGATTTCCGATCACGCGCCCCCCCTCTGTGTTGTGGTCTCGTCTAAGCTCCCGTTAAACCATCCAGCTGTATGAAACAGAATAAAAATCGGCTTCCATCCTCATCGGGTTTTCAGAAATATCACATTTGTTTTAATACCACCACTGCTGCCTCCGAAGATGAATGAGTTAACTCAAAGAAAACAGCCAGCTCAGCAAGTTTCTGCTCAACTGTATCAGCAGCCTCGACTGTGCGTCTTTACTAAGTCGAAGGTTTTAGTTTTGGGGAAGTTCTGGTTCTTATTGGAAAGTTTTAGTGGTCAAAACTTGGGTTTAAGGTCTGGATGCAAGAGGGATTTTTGAAGGACTTGGTGTGATCCACATTACCTGCAAAAATGGTGAAGGTGAGTTAAACTGTGTGGTCGGGCTTCATCTTTGAAAATGTAAGTTGGTAGGTGGCGCTGTTGAGCCATTTCTGATTGTTTTTTTAAAACCAATGAAAATGTCAAATTGTTTGTCAGGATGTGTGTGTGGGAAGGAAGGAAGGAAGGAAGGAAAAAACAAACAAATAGAGGAGGGAAGGAAGGTAGGAAGGAAGAAAGAAAGTAACAAACAAACAGAGGAAGGAAGGAGGGAAGGAAGGAAGGAACAAACAAACAGGAAGGAAGGAACAATGGAAGGAACAAATAAAAAAAGGAAGGAACAAAGGTAGGAAGGAAGAAAGGAGGAAAAGAACAAAGAAACAAACAAAAAGAGGAGGGAAGGAAGGTAGGAAAGAAAGGTACAAACAGAGGAAGGAAGGAAGGAACAATGGAAGTAAACAATCAGGGGAAGGAACAAAGGTAGGAAGGAAGAAAAGAAGAAAGGAACAAACAAACAGAGAAAAGACGAAAGGAAGGAACAAACAAAGGGAGGAAGGAAGGAAGGAAAAGGGAAGGAAGCAAGGAAGTAACAGACACAACCAGAGAAGGAAGAAGGGAAGGAAGGAAGGAAGTAACAAACACAACCAGTGAAGGAAGGAAGGAAGGAACAAGCAAACGGAGGAAGGAAGGAAGGATGGAACGAGGGGGGAGAGGAAAGAAAGGAAGGACTCTTGCACTCTTTGCCTCTTGGACCCTAAATACCCGATTCATCATTAATGGAAACAGGTTTTTTTTCCCACAGTGTCAACAAGCAGAAGTAAAATGTGCCGGAACTACTTTCTGCGGATGGATTTGATTTTAAGTGAGTGGTCTGCTCGTCTCTGGTGTTGGTCTTTTTAGTCAGAGTTCATAACCATGTTTGATGGAATCTAAGGGGGTTTTGACCAATCACAATCAAGATTTAGATGATGATGAGGGGCCTGTGTTGGTGCAGGTGTATCAGGTCGGAGGTTCTGGTAACGACTGAATGGGCTGTGGCGGTCTGTAGGTGGTTTAGGTGGTCGGACAAGAGGCCTGATTGGTCTACAGTTGGTTCCTGTGTCCATAGAGGAGGTCCTGTGTCTCCTGTAGTTCTGTGGACTCTGTAGGAGGTGTTAGTGCTCACCGTGGAGGTTTTTGGTGTCATGTTGGTGGTTTTTCTGAGGTCTTTTATACCTAATAGGTCGGTTTTATGAAGTCTAAAGGATTTCAGAGGTCCTTTAGGGAGAGTGAAGAACATTCATGTAAATATAATTATGACGGGATTTACTCAAAGCTCCTCTCATACATCAGCAGTCAGTTGAGTTAAAACAAGCAGAAGGCAGAGGGGTTCAAACTGGCAGTGTGTGTGTGTGTGTGTGTGTGTGTGTGTGTGTGTGTTACAGCCGGCTGATGCCACCACAGTAGCATCATTAGTGTCTCAGAGGTGGTGTAGAGGTGTGTTTTCCAGTGTAGGTGTGTGACGTTTGAGTGCATTAGTAATGAGAGTGTGTTTATGTTTGTGCATGTGTGTGTGTGTTATAGTGCAGCAGCCCACCATTATGTGCTGAATCATCCCCTGCCATTGTGTGTTTACTGTGGCAACCACTGCTGCCACACACACACACACACACACACACAGCGCGCTGGGCGTTCAGTGCTGACTAATCACTGCTGGAGATTTTACAGGTGTTGGAAAAAAACACACAAAAACACATACACACTGGGGCAGCCCTCTTACACACAAACACAACCAAACACACACACACTTCCTGGATGTGTGGTAACTCCTTATATGGTCATTATTAACATGGAAAAGTCCTTTTAAAGATGGTGTCATCCCGCCTGTCAGAGTGACTGTTGGTCTGGATTAGTGAGTGTGTGTGTGTGTGGGCGTCAGAAAATGTGTGTGTGTGTGCGAGTCACGTTTAATATCCATTCACTTATTCCCCTGGATGATCCAGAAAAAGCCGACCTTTTTTTCATTCAGAAGTTTTCTCCTGAGCTTCTTTTTTTCAGACGTCTTTAAACTCCCGACAGACGTCACTGAAAGATCCACACCTACTCTAGACTTCATTATTCTGTGACTGCGGTCCGTTCAAATGTGGGGGACATCAGAGACCCTGATTCACAAAGGCAAAAAAATAAAAACGCCAAAGATGTCACAGCGTTGACGAAAGAAAACATGGCAGCCATTGAAGTAAGCCTGTTTTATGGTTTCATGTTGAAGTTGTCGTGCGGTGAAAAGGACTGCTAAAAATACAGAGACCAAAACACTTTTTACAACCCCCACACTGAAAAAGTGAACGCACTCGGCTGATGGTGTGCAAACTATTCGAGGCCAATGTTTGATTGAAAAAGGGGCAAAGACAACATATCAAGTAAAAAATATATATTATTTTGACAGCTGTTCGAGAGGAAACAACTAAACGGGTAAAAAGTTCTGATAGAGAAACAACCAAACAGGTCAAAACCAGGACTGGACTGGATGGTCCTGATCCTCAGGTTGTTAAAAACAGACAGGACTGTGGAGAGGTAACTGCATGGAAAGGACAACTGGACTGACTTTAGACGTTTCACTTTACCTGGGATTTACAACGCATCAGGAACAGCTCCGATTTTACTTTTTTAGGTTCATACGGCTGTGCGAGTGAAGCTGCTGTCTACTGTGAAACTGAGACTCGCCACAAATGGGCAAACAGAGAACGAGAGAAAGCCTTTGTGTAACTATTTACAGCGAAACTGAGTCTAGACCAAAACAGATGATTGAAACTCGGAGTAACCCGGGATTTCAACTGCATCCGGAACGACTTCGATCCGGAACGGCGGCAGTTTTCGCGGTATGCCAATTCCTACCGGATCCGTTGGTGAGGCGAATTTCGTAGTGGATTATGGACAGCAGGGCTCTCTGTGTAGTTGTGTGTGTGTGTGTGTGTGTGTTAGTGAGTGTGTTTGCCGACTCATCAAAGCTCATATCAGATGTGTGTGAGCATTTCGTTGTGGGTAATGTGTGTTTGATCTTCTGCTGAGTCATTAAAGAAAGTGACTGCAGCCGACACCTTGTTGTGGTCGCAGAATGATGTAAGACCAGGTGTGTGTGTGTGTGTGTGTGTGTGTGTGTGTGACCTAATGACCTCATGTGTATGTTCTCAACATCTGTGTTAAACTATTCAATGTGTGATCAGAGTTCTTCAAAGGCTCCTGACTGGTAGTTCAGTCACTGCGGCTTTCCATCACACACACACACACACACACACACACACACACACACACACACAGGATGATAGAGACTCACACACACACTTTTACAAACCACAAAGGATGGAGGAAGTCAGGAAACATGCAGCCTGTATTTCAGATTGGGTTTCACATGTAAATCAGACACTCTTGGCTTTGTCTCGCCTCCTTTGAAGCTGCGAAATGAGTTTTTTCTTTCCAACAAACTTTCAGAGCTCTCCTAACTTTTTAGAAGCGCCTTCCTGTAACTGAACACACTCCGAGTATCACATGAAAGAGTCTGAAGCAGCTTCACCGCCTCTCAGCTGCTCCTCACTCACACCTGTGTTCTGCCAAAGAGCGCATCCTTTCAAAACATGCCTCCAAACAGCTCTGAGCATGTGCGGAGCGAGAGTTCTGGTCGCATCATTTGATGTAGAGTATCAGCCTGTTGGCTCGTTTACCGCTATTTAGAGGCGGGACTTTCAGCGCCTTCATCTGCAGTATGGAGGACATAGAGGTATAATGGTGGGTACCCCTGATCCGCCCTCAGAGGCTGGAACAGAGGGGTGATGGTGATGGAGCCAGCAGGGCTGAACAGCACAGTGTGTGTGTTTGTGCGTGTGTGTGTGTGAGTAACCTTTGTTTGATTTCTGGCAGAAAAAGTCAGATTTTTATAAACCTGAGTCGTTTGTAATGAGCAGAAAAAAAATCAATTAATATGGTTAAAAAAAAAATTATTTTACTTTTAGGGAACATCACTTTTATTACAAGAAACTTTTGTTCGGACATGATGGACAGTTTTATCAGACATCACAATAGATTCAGGTCTTAATTTAGGCGGTTGTATCCCAAAACAAGATAGAGACTAAAACAAAAGTCAGTTTTCAGTTTCTGTTGTGTAAATTTTCTCTCCTGTGTGTTCACGAGCCGTGATGTGAAAAGACACCATTTTAAAACCAGAACTAAACAGTTTAAAAACAAGAAAGCAAGAACAACAGCCGTTCATGACTTACTTTAATCCATCTGGGTCGGTGTTACAGACATTACAGCCTGTTTACCTGGTGAAAAAAAACAGTGAAATATCCCTTTAAAATGAAAAACCACAAACCTGTTCCATCCACCTTTAGTATCACTTATTTTTTCAAAAGTTGTTCATTATTTGTTTAACTATTATTCTCCAGTTTGTCCCAATATAACCCCAACACCCACACACACCCACACGCACACACCCACACACACACACACACACACACACAGACTCAGAGTAACGGCTCAGTGTCAGTAAAAGTGTGATCCATCGTGTAGCCGCTGTATCGTGTTTGATCTGCACAGAGTCATCAAAGAAACAGGATTAAAGCTCCACTTTGTTGTGGTCAGAGGGAGGTCTGACACACACACACACACACACACACACACACACATTTAGAGACAGATGTTTCTGTTCACCTGTCTTCTCATCGACAAGAAAGCCTTGGTCATCCTCCCATTTTCCACACTTTGTTTCTTTTGCACTGACAGGAAAACCTCAAAAATGCAGATGAAGATAACAAAAAAGAAAAAGTACAAAGAGCACAGTATGCCAGATATAGAGTTTATTACAATAAAGTTTACTAGAGTAAGAGTTAGAGTAAAGCTTACTAGGGTAAGGGTAAAGTTGACAAGAATTAGAGTCAAGTTTACCAGGGTAAAGTTTACTAGATTATGAGTAAAGTTTACTTAAGTTAGAGAAAAGTCTACTAGAGTTAGAGTAAAGTTTACCAGAGTTAGTCAAATTTACTTCAGTTAGAGTAAAGTCTACTTGTGGACATTTTACAAGAGTAAATTTACTGGAGCAAGAGTAAAGTTTACTAGAGTTCAAGAAAAGTTTATTAAAGTTAGAGTAAAGTTTACTCTAGTAAAGTTAACTAGAGTTAAAGAAAAGTTTATTAAAGTTAGAGTAAAGTTCACTCTAGTAAAGTTTACAAGAGTAAATTTGAGGTTTACTCGAGTAAAGTTTACAAGAATAAAGTTTACTAGAGTATGAGTAAAGTTATTTATAGGTACAGTCAAGTTTACTAGAGTATCAGTAAAGTTTCCTAGAACTTCAGAAAAGTTTTTCAAAGTAAAGTTTGAGAGAATAATGTTTTGCCAGATCAGGAGTAAAGAATGCCAGCACACAGTTTTGGTTTTCTAAAGCCTGAACAAAAATTGCTTAAACACAAGTTAATTATGATAAAAGAAGACTAAAGTATCCTCATATAAGAGGTTGTTGTATTTAAGATACATTAGAGTAATGAAAATATGCTGGATAGAGTGTAAATTACACTGGAACAAGAACAAAGGGAACAAATGTGTTAAATTAAGGTAAAATATGTAATAAGAGGAAAGTTTGTATGAATGTCAGTGAAGTATGCTGGAACAGTATGCTTGAAAGAGAGATGTGTGAATTCAAAGTATGCAAGACCAAAAAGAAAGTTGTCAAGAGTAAAAGTCTGAACAAATCAAAGTATTTCTGAACAGTATTCAGAAAAGTATTTCTGCAGGTGTTTAGGACCACAATAAGAGAGCTGCATCCTGTCGGCACACAGCTCAACAAAAATCAGATATAATCAGTTATTGTTATAAATGCGTCGAGGTGGAGCTCTAAACACTTTGTATTTATCCTCTTAATGCTCTGTTACAGATGAACTTCTACCCACGTAAACAAACTGCTGAAGAAGAACAAAAAGAGTTTGTGTTACGTAAAGTCATCAGTTAGTAATCAAAAATACATCATATTACATAAACACTTCTGAAATTACGTCTGTGGGTGAATAATTCAGCGTATGCCGACATGAGTGAGGGTGTTTCAGAGGAAATAAGGAGTAAACTAAAGTGTCGGAGGAGAGTGAAAGTAAAGTAACTGTCAGTAAAAAGATTTTTTTTACCGTGAACACGGAGCAGATGTGTTTGCGCCACTTTCTGATGGATGTCTTCAGCGTAAAAATAGAATCAAAATTAAACAGGAAAACCAAACGTTGGTCAAATTTTGGACTTTCCAGTAAACATTGTTTGTGCAGAGCAGCAATTAGAGGAAACAATGGAGACTCAGGTTACGGTTAAATCCTCATTTATATAAGCCGTCTGCTCGACCTCTCACCGACCGTGAGCTGCTGACCGGATCATTTTAGTGTCGTTCAGATTCTGTACCCCGGGGTTCAGGGTAGCCATGTTGGCCGCCAGTGTAGCAGGGTTAGAATTAGGAGAAGACAGCAGGTTCGTACAGAGGGTCAGGGAAAACCTGCTCAGTACCCAACATCCCTCATACCTGTACTTTGAAGTTTGATTTGTTCTTCAAAATCAGTCATCCTGCTTCCTGTGGCGTTAAATGTGTGTGTTTGTAGTAGTCTGCGGATGAAATGTGTCTTTCTCTTTAAACACCAGTCTGAGAAACAAGCACTTTTAAAGGACTTGGTGTTGACGCGGCGTTTTCATTACTCAGGATTAGTCTGCACTCAGTCCAGCCTGTTTCACAGCTGTCAGCTAAAGTAATTTAACCTTTCTCATATTAATTAGCTCTTTCAGACCCCAAACGTGTTAAAAATGTGCTCCGAATTAAAAACAACGATATTGCCTTTAACCACCTCTGACGTCAGGCGTTCGTCTGCAGAGCCTGTGGGTTTCTGGTGAGCAGCTTTGAGGTCGGACATGTTTCTCAGATTAAAAAGTAGAGGTGTGGTCTGTGGTCACTGAAGACAAACAGCTAGATGACAACATTTCATCTAAAGTGTCTGATTTAGTTTATTGAAATGAATCCTCGCAGCCCTCGGCTCTGTCCTCGACAAGCTCCGCCTGCGTTTTATCTCAGACTGAAACTATTTAAAAAAGTATGCGGGTCCACCCAGAGGGCTGAGCTCAGATGATTAGGGGGATTAGGAGCTTAAAGCAGATGTTTGGACACACAGCACACACCTGGAGTCAGCTCGGGTCAGGTCTGTTTTAGATACCCACACATTTCTTGTCCGCTCTCTGCCGAGTGTTTACTCTCCTCTGTTGGAGAATATTCTCCACCTGTTGTAACCTTTGGTTTTCTCAGTAATGGATGATTAGACAGAAGCTCCAGGTCTGGTGTCAGTTTCTCAGAATAAGAGAGTTTAGAAATCATCAGTGTAATCACAGCCAAGGCCTCAAGGTGAAAATAACACCTTCACAAACAGAGACAATGCAGCAATAACCCTGGTAGACTCTCTGTTCTCCACCTGACATCGTCTCCTGGGTCATGGTGGGCGGAGCCTTCCTTTTTTAGGGGCGGTGTTTGAGTCTTACCCCCAATTTCCACCGTATCCAGAACGGTTACGAAAAGGTTATATCCTCCGATCGTAGCTGATCGTAACTATTCAAGTTAACGTGTCAATTTCCACCAGCTTCTTTCCGTTCCTCTGCCGATCGCCGGACTCCTCAGCTGATCACAAGAGTTCTATTTATTCCGGACACCGGAGCATGGCGGATAAATTGAAACCGTGCTGGAAAGGAAGTCGGGCACGGACACAAAATAAAACATCCGGCTTCTTTTCAAAACAAAACACTCCGTGTTTCAGGAGGATCGTATTTCACACCATGCAAACGGGCGGAGACCAACAAGCGAAAGGTTTTTAGACGTCATTTCACCCCGATGACACCATGGATGAGGAGATGCTGATTCTAGAAGTCTAGAAGTAGATTTCCTCCTCTGGAAGGACACAATCTACTGCTGATATGTCTATGTGTCTGTCTCTAGAGAGACAACTCGTTATCGCGCGATTGAACGTGAATCTGTGGGTTCTTGTGAGTTCTCGCGATTCCTGCTGTCCATAATCTGCCACGAAATTTGCGGAGGAATTGGCGTATGGGGAAAATCACTGCCGTTCTGGATCAGAGCTGTTCCAGATGCAGTTGAAATCTCGGGTTACTCCAACTTTTAATCATCTGTTTTGGTCCAGACTCAGTTTCACTGTAATTAGTTACACAGAGGGTTTCTCTCGCTCTCTGTTCGACCATTCGTGGTGAGTCTCAGTTTCACAGTAGACAGCAGCTTCGCTCTGGCAGCTTTATGAACCTAAAAATGAAAAGAATTTTACTTTTCTGGAATTTTCTTGTAATTGGGGCGTCTAAAGTTCACCATAATTACAAAATTTTGATGCAGATGTGTATAAAGTAAAAAAATGATTAAGCTGCTGCCATCTGATTGGTCAATAGGACCTGGACCACAAATGTGCTATAAACAGAGTACAACAATCTCAGACTGAAACCAGACATCAGGTTTATACAGAAGCTGAAAAACTGATTCAGGTGAACTCAGGGGAGAAGTTTTTAGAGTTGGTCAAGAGGACTCGTTTCCTTCAGAGCCATGAAGGGTTAAAGGAAATGCTGATGCTCTTACTCAGATGAGAAATCGCTCGTTAAAGTGCGCTCTCCAAAACCATCAGCGTGAGAAATATGGTCTTTTTTTTCTGCTGCAAAACAAACATGAGAAAGTCCCCGAAGTCTGATTCAAGTAAACTTTTTTAAGGAGGACAATCAGCGCTGACTAAACTTTCTGTGTCTGTCTGCTTCAAAGAGTCGGGGGCTCAGTAAGACCCGGATGTGTGTGAGCGTAACATCATCACCCTCTGAGCCAGAGATCAACTACCGAGCTTTGAACCCTCAAGTCCTGAACCTCCAACTCCTCATAGACACGACCGACACCTGGGCTTACTCTGTGTGTGTGAGACCAGTTACATAAAACACTCTGCAGAAAATACAGAGTCAACATTAACACACACACACACACACACACACACACACACACACACACACACACACACACACACACACACACACACACACACACACACAGGAGAGAGATGATTCACAAAGTGAGTAAAGCGAAAGCACTGAGACGACAGAAAGAGCGTCAGGAACGTAAAGAGATCTGAAGGGCTGCTCACCGTCTCATCTGCGGAGACGTGTGAACGAGAGGTGAGGAAAGAGGAGATGAATGATGAGAGAGCGAGGAGAGGAAATGAGGAGAGAAGAATAAAGTAGACGAGAAGGTTCTGGAGAGAAAAGAGAAAGAATGACAGGAAAGGAGACGATCAGTGACGGTGTGAAAGTGAAGGCCAGAGAAGATGAGGACAAAGAAGACAGCTGGTTTTCAGATGATTTAAACTTCATATCCAAACTCAGATGTTAAGATGGAAAACTTAATTATTTTATCCAAGTATACTCTCATTGTAAAGTGATGTAACTGAAAAACCTGTGGTCCTTCTGCTCTGTAGAGTGATTATCAACATCAGTTCAAGAAAAAGGTCAGATCTTCATTTACTGCACCACGGGACGGTTTTCCTAAAGGGTTTCTGGATCATGGTTTTATCTGATTTCCACTCCCAAGTCCTGTCTCTTTTTAAAGCCCTGAAGACCAGGACCATCAAGTCCTGGTCCTGGTCCTGGTCCCTTCAGTACAGAGATTTCTTAAGATCCTCTGAATCTCTAAATGATCTGATGTTCCGTAGACGATGGAATCCACTCAAGGAACTTTTTTCTGGAACTGTTGAACAGTTAGCACTCGCAGTCTCTCACAGAGTGATGAGCCACTCTTTGGTTGTTCCTCTCTAAGAACTTCTGACCTGTTTGGTTGTTCCTCTGATGGCATGGTGGCGCAGCAAGTAGTACCCTTGCCTCACAGCAAGAAGGTCACTGGTGCAATCCCTGGGTTGGGCAGGGCCTTTCTGTGTGAAGTCTGCATGTTCTTCCCGTGCATGCGTGGGTTTTCTCCGGGCACTCTGGCGTCCTTCCACAGACCAAAAACAGGCTCATTAGGTCAGTTGTTGACTCTAAAATTGTCCTTAGGTATGAGTGTGAGTGTGGCCCTGCTGTTGAGTGGCAACTGATTCAGGGTGTACCCCGCCTCTCGCCCAATGACAGCTGGGATAGGCTCCAGCCGACCCACGACCCCGAAAGGGATAAGTGGTATAGAGGTGAATGAATGAATGGTTGTTCATTCACATGCATTTACTCTGCTGCAATATTAACATTGATCTGAAAACGTCATTTTTTGCTGGAAGAGGAGCAGAAATATTTCGGGTCCTATCGGGACGAATGAAGGACGGAGGTATTTTCAGCCTTTGAGTTAGTGAGCTGTTAACGACCTGCTTTAGGCTGCAGACGGTTATAGAAACAGATGAAACCATGAGGAGAAGTTGAAAAAAGACAATGAAAAAGTTAGGGACAGAAATATGAAGAAGAGTGGGAAACCGAAGGAGGAGAAGGCGGAGAGAGGAGAGAAAGGTCAGTGGACAAATGAGCAGAGACAACAGAGAGGAAGAGAAAAGAGAGAGAGCAGCAGATGACAGGTGAAGATGGGCGATCGATGCCAGGCGAGATCACAGAGACAGGTGGACCGTACCTGCAGTGAGTCATCGCTCTGTGTGTGTGTGTGTGTGTGTGTGTGTGTGTGTGTGCGAAGAACAGAAGAAGAAGAAGTGATGAGGGAAACCTGTAGTGCGTCACTGCTCTACACGCCTTTGAAAGTTTTCTCTCCTGTTTGAACTCGGCCCTCTTCTCGGGGGAGGAGGTATTTCAAGGGGAAGTCAGAAAAAGTAAAGTTTGTGAATGTTTAAAGGAAATCAGAGCGACAATCACAGATACTCCTTTTTACAGATTCAGGCCACAATCTCAGGCAGAGCTGCTTTTGAGCTGAAGATGTTTTTACTCCACAACGTCTCCTTTGATAACGTCACGTCTCCCACGTCTTGTGAAACGGTGACAGTTTGGAGATGAAATCTGGAGAAGCTTTGGAGAAACAGGACAATAGCTGGATGTTGGGATCTAACCTGTGACCTTCTGCCTCTGGGCTTTTCTTTCCTTTAATCAGGGAGAGAAAGAAGTAGGTTTTGTGTTTGCACTGCGTCTGAGTTTCCCAGCTGTGAAACCACATCATTCTACTCATGGTTTCCTAACTACAGTTTGTCTTTCCCTTCTCCACCCGCCCTGTTTCTCACATAATTCCCCTTCTTCCTTGTCATGTTTGGACAGACTGCATACGGCGGTTTGGCCTAAATATACGCTGCGGTCAGAGGTTTCTCAACACTTCTCGTTCTCCACTAACAAGAGCTGTTACTGAGAACTGCGTCAGAGCCGAGGGGATAAACTCGCTCATGCACATGACTCTGATAACGATAATTACAATGATGGAGCGCCGTGACACAGGACAGGCTCGCTGCAAATATCAGTTAGTGCGTATGAACCGTCCTGCAGAGTCATGGTGAGTGTCGAGCTTTATTACTGCTCTGCACCGCCACCAAGGTGGGCGGTTAGACTGTGGCCGGACCAGAGCTTCCCCGGGAAAACCAGCAACTCTATTTGGAGTTTAAGAACTGTTCTGGTTTCAGTTCAAAATTCTTTTAAAGTCCAATATTGAACAATCAGGTGTCAGCAGCCTGACAAAAACAGCTCATATGGATAGCAAAAGCAGGCAGAACATAATCCATGATAATGACCGGACCGAAGTTCAACTTTGTTATTACAGCAAACTAAAGATCCGTTAAGTACAAATGAATCAGTTTCTTTTTCAGGTTCATAACCGTGAAGTAGGCCGGAGTGAAACCTCTGAAGGACTTTTAACAGAGAAACTGAGACTCTCCACAGACAGATGAACAGGAAACCAGATTACTACTTTTTACAGAGAAGCTGAGACAGGGGCATATTCGGTGGAATAACTCTGAATTAGTGTTGGGCGATATGGGAAAAAGTTTATCAATATATATTTTTTTCATATCAGCTGATATCGATCAATATCAGGATCTAAAAATCTAACAGTGTTTCTTGGTCTCATGTCTTTTCCAACACAATAATCTCCTGCATCTGTGAGGTCTTTGTGTCTCTTTGGCGTTTTGTCGTTTTGTCGTAAGGCGTCGCTTTAGAGAAAGCCGACTGAATGGTCGTCTGTTTCGGCTCCTCGCTCCTCTCGGGGTTTGTAACCTTTTGCGTTGCGCGTGCTCTGCGGCGTCGCGCTGCTTCAGGTGGTGAAAAAGATTTGAGGTATTCCCCGACTTTGTGAGAACATGTACTCGACATAATTTACAGTCCACATTACTCTGCTTCATGTCCGACCTCCAAAAACCAAAATACCTCCACACCACCGACGTTTTCCTAACGCCAGTGTTGTGGTTGACATTGATGTGGTCATCTGTTGAGCCTTCATGGTCATTTCTGTCGGGGGTAGCACTCATTTTCTTTGTTTCTCACCAACAGTGCTGTCGGCTTCACCTGTTAAAGTGCTATGGTTGGGTGGAGCTGCTGTCTGCTACGACGCTGCAGTTGGTTGATACTTGGTTCTAATTCAGAACATAATTGGTTCAGACCCGCAGAAACTCCCCTTTTCATTGGCTATTCTTATAGTCGACCAAAACATGTCAGAATGACGACTACTGAAAAGCATATTGACCATGTTTTATATTGATATTGAGGGAAATTAATTATCGATGTAAGAGCCATATTATGATTTTCTTAATTTTCCCCACGCTGTGACATCACTCTCAAGCCACGCCCAGGTTCAAGGGTCATGGTGGCCAGGTTACTTGAGTAGGGTGGTAATCAGTGGCAGGTGTTGCTGATTGGGAGAGACAAACAGTCTTTTGACTGTTGGAGTGTGGACTGGTGTTCGTGGAATTAACCATTTTTCTTTATTCTATTTGTTCCTGTGCTTAAGAGGAAAAGAAGATGTGAGAATAAACTACCGTTTGTTTCAATTCTGGACACATTTTTGGACATCAGTTTATTTCACACCACACGTCAGAAGTTAGTTCTTTTCTTTTACTCAGCAATCAGTAGAGGCAAGTGTTTAGGACATTGCCTCTACAATCGATGTATATCATTATCGTTTTATCGCCCAGCCCTATTGTTTAGGACTTCTGAACTGGTCTTACTCTTGCTCTGACGCCTCCTCATATCCTTTCCTGCAAACAGACGATCAGCTGTGAGGTTTGTTCTTTCTTTGAGCTGAAGTTTCGTGTCTGTGTTTAGAGTTAATGTTGAGTATCGGAGGTCTCAGTGAAGTCTAAACCTCTAACATCACCCTCATTACTTTTATTACATTATAACTTGAAACTTCTTTGACCTGGAGTTCAGAAACAGCAGTACTCTGTTTTTGGTGATTATCTGAAGAGACTTGTTTACATGTTTGACAATGTTTTGAACGTTTCAGAAACGCTGTGTCTCACTGCTAACAGCTTCAGCCTCGGGCTCTTCGACTCATCGTCACTTGGTCTTTAATAAATCATGTTGTCTAATGTCACCGCTGACACAACCTGCTTTTTAATGTGCAATGTTTTCACTCTCAGAGTACACAACAGGGTTTTTATTGTCATTAATTCATACGTGCTCCCCTCTCGTGTAAATAAATAAAAGTGTGCTGTGTTTGAGAAGTTGAAAAAAAACCACTTGTTCATCTTAGATGGGTCTGAGTGTAAATAAAATAAGTGGAATGTAAACAGAGTCGGAGCGATGGTGAATAACTTCACTTAGCATCATAAAAAAATCACACAGATCCTGTAAATTCATGAGAAGGTGACTCTCCATGACCCTGATCCCCTTTCATGTAATCCTGTTCCAGTATTTGACAGTGTTTGTTGACTTTCCGTTAGTCACTGACCGTCCTGACTCTGAGCTCACAGTTCATCTGAAAAGCTTACTCACAGCTGAAATAGATGGCGCTCTTATAAACATGGATTCTTGTGCATCAAATAGAAACAGTTTTATGACTTTTCATGGTTTCATGTCCTTAAAAAGGCACAAACTGGAGTCTCTGATAGATTTAAAAATACACTTTCTCATCTGCATTAATCATAAACTGAGAGCTGAGTGTCCTCTCCTCTAAATGAGGCTGTAGGTTCATCCACAGAGTTCCTCCTAAACGGTGAGTCAGACAGATGAACATGAAGTCTCTGAACATCCAGCTCCATCCATCCGGTATGTCTGTCTGCTGGGCCTCCATCCTGACTCCTGATTCAGATTTGATCACACCAATGCTAACTTTAGAGAACTTTTCCTCCATCCACAGAAATCCCGGTCTGTGTGCAGGCAGAATCTGCAGGTCAGGGACCAGGTTTTTTTCTGGTTTCAGTTTCCATTTGCAGACCGAGTGGAGGTCAAATCCTCCAGAAAGTTGCGATCTCAACAATTTATCGCAACTTCAACCGATCCACCTTCATTCTGTGTGTGGCAGCAGCAACGGATTGTAGTTATTCTGTCAGCTCCTCCCACTCTAAAGTGAAGCCAATATAGTCTTTAAAGAGACAACTACGTATGGACTCATATGGAGCCAACAGAGTCCTTAGACCGGCCCAAACAGCACGGACCCCCGTAAAGCCAAAGATAGATCTGTGTGAGCCAAAACTGGAGCTTCGATCTGGGGAGTGGACACCTCCACTCCCAAGGGTGATTGTTGCATAAGCCAGAGGCTCAACCACACACTGCAGAACAAACACAAGTGCACAGTAGTGGCAGCAAGGAGCCGAGAGACAACCAGAAAGTAAATAAATAAGAAGAAGAAGAGGAGGAGAGAAAAGGACTGGACCCAGGTCAGCTTCCTGCAGAGCAGCCCCTCTACCCCTGGACCAGCTGTTCACCAAACTACCACAAGTGGAGACAGTGTCAGGAAAATGAACAGGAAGACAAACCAACAGGATAAGTATAGAGCCAGTTACCTGCATGAGGATTACTGTGGGCCGTGTTGAAAACTGAAGCCAGCCTGTCCCTAAAAGACCAGGAATCCATGACAACACCAGTGACAAGAAGACCGTTTTTACTGCAGATACAAACACCTTCACTGTTTGGCCTCTAAAGCTCATTTCTTTGGTCCCACACACTGAGCAAGAACCCTTTTTTTTAACTCTTTCATTTTGATACCAGAGAGTCTAAGACCAGACTTCCAAACTGCAGACGCAGTGACTGAAGTGAAAAGGTTTCAGCTCGGCTAAACTTGGCTCTGCTGGAGGCCAGGGTTCAGAGTGAAGCATACATTTGCATAATTTGGGGAACTGTAGCTGTTTGTCCACCTTATCACCACCTTTTTGCCAGTGGACTGGTTGCACAGTGACAGGCTGCAGAAACAGGGACTATGATGTGGCAGGTAGGACCACCTGTAGACTCAGTCTAAGTTCCAGTTCCTGTGTGGACGCAAGCGAGAGAAAACCTGCAAAAATGAGAGGAACCCATCTCGAATGGTTTGCCTTCTACTTGTACAAAGATGTCGGAGTGAGGATGGTCTGTTCTGTCCACTAGAGGGACCCCCCTTACCCGCAATTTTCACCGCATCCAGAATGACTCCGATCTGGAACGGCTGCGATTTTCGCCATATGCCATTTCCCACTGGATCGGTTTGTGAGGCAAATTTCATGGCGGATTACAGACAACAGGAATCGTGAGAACTCACAAGAATCCACAGATTCACGTGCAATCGTGTGATAACGAGTTGTCTCTATAAAGACAGCCACATAGACATATAAGCAGTAGATTGTGTCCTTCCAGAGGAGGAAATCTAATTCTAGACTTCTAGAATCAGCATCTCCTCATCCATGGTGTCATCGGGGTGAAATGACGTCTAAAAACCTTTCACTTGTTCGTCTCCGCAGAGGAACGGAAAGAAGTCGGTGTAAATTGACACGTTAACTTGAATGGTTACGATCAGCTACGATCGGAGGATATGACCTTTTCCGGATGCAGTGAAAATTGTGGGTCAGTTGGATGGCTTTGGCTCAGCGGTATAGTCGGTTGTCTCCTAATAGGAAGATTTGGGGTTAGAGTGTTGACCTTCTTGACTCTAAACTGCCTCTGTTGGCTCCACACAGAGTCCATTTAGGACGGACAGACGTGACGTGGAAAACTGTCCCGTAGTATGACCAATCATAGTTTGATGTTTGTTCTGGATGGATACTGAATCCTGTCCAAAGAAAGGAGACACCACCCAGAACCAGCATCCAAACTGGACCACCTAGAGACCTGGGTAGGGTTCGACAGAGTGGAAGTTTGTTCAGTAACATAAGTCAGTGTAAACCAGGATGTTATGTTACTTTGGTTGATTACTCCGATCACCATCCTCAGCTCTATGACTTCTGAAATACCTTTGTGAATCTTGGGTTTTACAAAGGGGGGGGGGGGCCCCCCAATAACAGCCGACGTAGCAGACTGAGAGGTTCAACAGCTGAGACACGAACGCTGCTGCCAGGAACCTAAGGGGGATTTTTCATGAGAGGCACAGAGAGAAAGAGATTTTAACTACAGCTGAGTGTCTGCACGCGAGTATACACACACACACACTCACACACTCACACTCACACACACACACTCACACACACTCACAGATTCTTGAGTCAGAAGTTGTTCCGGCAGTGAGAGTGTTGGGGGGTCTCTCCTCACTGTTTCTTCTAAATGCAGAGTCATAGGTATTGAGGGCCTGTGTGTGTGTGTGTGTGTGTGTGTGTGTGTGTGTGTGTGTGTGTGTGTGTGTGTGTGTGCGTGTGTGTGTGTGTGTGTCCTGAATCACTTCAGGTCCTTTGTTGTCTGGAAGATGTCCAGGTTCTTCAGAGTAACAGTCATTTTTGCTCACGTAGAAGAAGGAAATCTTGATTCTGACTCTTTTGTCTTCTGTTGTTCGTCACAAACCGACCCTCTCAAACACTTCCTCTCTTCTTGGTTCTTCCTTTCTTCCTCTTATGGGTTTATTGGTGAGGGTTAGCGTGGATCGGGTTGGATTGAGGATGCTGTCTCTCTAAGGTGTTGTGAACCAAACCTGACTTGGTCCTCCCAGTGATGTTCATACATTCCTCTTTATCTAAATTTTTGGATGTTGGGGAACATTGAGGACCATGTAGGTTTTGGACTCATCAGTAGAGCATAAACACTGTAATCAGGATTTAATGGATCTGACTTATTTAGACCCAAAAGGATCTGTGCCACAACAGATTTGCTTTCCTTCCTCCATCCCTTCTTTACTGTTTTCCCTCAACCTCTTCTCCTGCTATGAGAAGGCTTTGTACTCTCTTCTTCTTCCTCCTCTTCTTCCTCACAAAGCCATGCTATCCATCACACACACACCAACTTCGAGGTGTTTGTGTGTGATGCAGCAAAGCAGTTAATGAGCCTGCACCTCCACAGAGTGTTTCATAAAGCTGAAAACAAACAGACCTGAGGAGGACGAGCAGAAGAGATGAAAAGAGAGAGATGTGAGTAAAGGAACAGAGAGGAAGAGAGGAGAACGGATGGAAGGATAAAGAAAGAACAAAAGAGACACGGAGGAAAAAAGGTGCTGGAGTGTGAAGGTACTTTGAGGTCACCGGGGACAGTTCCCGCTGGTGACCACAAGATGGAGCAGTTCAATCTACATTCAGCTCAGTCCCACACACACACACACACACAGTCACTCCTGTCCGTCCACAGAGACTCAGGTGAGCTTTAAACAAACATCAGCTGACAAAGTTTATTAAAGGATAAAACAAACAAATCTGAGACTTTTTCTCTGAACATTTTCACAGTAAACAGAAACTTCACCCTGATAACTGAAGCACCCAAACATGCCTGTCGTGTCTCTGCAGCTCGCCACTGAAGCTTTATTAAGTCCCTGTGTTGAGTGAAAGTTGCGTGCAGCGCTTTTCCCTGCTGTGGAAATCTTCTGCATGTCTGCTGCATTATTTGAATCCATCCTGGCATGTTTGGTGTCTCTGGAAACTTTGGGATGTGGTTTTGAACAACATGAGGATATAATGATGGAGCAGGCGGAGTTGACGGGGTTCAGCTCATGTACTTTTCCAGGCGTGCTGGCCGTCGTTTGGATGCCGTTTTTCAGGCCTGGAGGCGACTTTAAAAACAAAGTGCATCGGTGAAGCTGCCAGCGTTACGACAGGTTCATGACTCACAGGTTCATGGGAGTTATTTAAAGAAGTCACCGGTGCGGACATGCTCGCCGTTTCTTTCATACTCAATCCAACGCCTTTATAAGGCAACTCAGCGCTGAGCCGTGACCTCACACAGGCATGAGCTGGAGATTTCTTTAAACCCCCCCAGACGATTGACGAGTCACACACACACACACACACACACACTTTCCCCTGCCGTGATGATGATGTCATCCGAGCAGAGGGAGAATCCCAGACGTCTGATTAAAGCAGGAAGCTTCAGTGTCGTCTCAGCTTCCTCTACAGTCAGATCTGACTCTGTTCTGCGGGTTCTCGACGTAAACGGACCACATGTTGGAGAAGGGGGGGGAGGGGGGTGATGTAATAAAAGAGAAAGAAAGCGAGAGAGTGAAGAGTAAACAAAACCATGGACCCCCAGAAAGTGCCAAATAACGCCATAAAAACGTCCTCAAAACCCCTTAAATCTCCCCAAAGCTCTTTGTGATCACTTCAGTCCTCATTAGGAAAACCTCTTGGGTCCAAAAACCCAATAATAAAAAACTTCAGAACATTTCCAGAACCAGAACCAATGATGTAACATAAAGACCCACGGTGCCAGAAAAAAAAAAAACAGGCTTCATTTGTACATCGAGAACTTCTGAAGATCAAACTTTATAAAACTTCTAAAAACCTGGAAGCTCTCCCCAACAGAAGGAGACATTCAAACATCATGACGGCGCCAGAGTCTTCTACGACCAGAACTTCAGATGACCCCCCCTGAGGATGTAGTCCTGGAATCACTGGAGAACTGTTGGCGTTACCGGGATGCTGGGGTCATAGTAGAATCAAACACACTGGACCTTCTGTTCAGGGGTCATGAGACATCTATGAAATACGGGAGAACAGGATCAGTTTTTAGGCCGAAGTCTGACCCAAACCATGGGGGATCTCAAGAACTTCATAGGAACCAATTAAATACCCAGAAAAGTCCCCGTCAACCTTCCCTTTGGTTCTTCTTGTATGGAGTAGAACCCAAAAAGAAACTCGTAGCGACAGTCCTGGTCTGTCCATGAGAGACAACAAACCTCATCCTGATGTCTTCAAACAAAAAAACACGCAAACAAGATTTCTCAGCATCTTCCTGGTGATGGTGTTTGCTTTTGAAGGTCAGAAGGAGACGGTGAGAGGTCAGGAGGAGGCTTTCGAAGGTCACATAGAGGCCCTGGTATCAGTCTTTGTCTGTTTCTGGACCATAAAAAGAACTTTTGAACTCTTTAGGAGGTTTTTTTGTTGGTTGCCAGCCTCACGTTTTCTAAAAAGTGTCTCTGGATGATGATTGGGCGACTAAAACTGATGGATTTCAAAACTGATCCAGAGTTCTTCTTGTTTGTCTGCTTCAGTCCTCTCACCACTCGGATCTAAAACCTGTTTTTTTTCTTTCCTCTTGGACTGGATCTAACGTCCTCCGTTCGCCTCCCTCCTCGATTGAGATGGATCGGTTGTTGACAGGAAAATTGTGACTTTTCAAAAGTGAAGATTATTTTATCAAAGTAGAATCAAACAAGATGTGGAAGAGTAGGAAGGATACTGAGCTGACGACCTTCGCAGGAACTCCCTGCTTAACCCGCCAAACGCCGCCAAGTGCAGGCGGCGAGGCGAGAGCGAGCGCACAGTCATGAAGCATGATGTCATGTTGACTGGACCTGAAGAGAGACCAGACTAAACAAATCCAGACTGTCAGACTGTCGGACTGACTGACTGATAGACAGTCAGACAGATGGACAGGAGAGTCACAGGCCAAGTCCAAGTCATCCGCGAGTTTTCCCCTCAACACGTAACTCATTCACAGCCGACGACCGTGGGAGGAGGGAGAGAGAGAGAGGGAGGGAGGGAGGAGGGATAAAGGATTCCCAGCTTTGCTCCATTAACAGCCAAACAGAGGGAGGAAAGGAGGGAGGGGAGAAATAAATAAAGAGAGAGAGGAAAGGAAGGAAGGAGGGAGGGAGGGAGAAGGTAAAAGTTGGGAGTGCTATGAGTCACAGAGAGAGATGGGAGGAGACTGGAGTAGAGAGAGGGATGGAGGGAGGAGGGATGGAGGTATAATTATGGTAGGAGGCTGCCAGGGCGAGAGAGAGGAGAGAGAAGCAGAGGGAGGGAAAGAAAGAAGAGAGCGAGGAGAGAGAAGAGAGAGAGAGTCCAGCCCACTCCGGTAAAACCATTCAACTGGTGAGCGAGGGAACGCATTCAACAGAGAGAGAGAGAGAGAGAGAGAGGAAAAGAGGTAAAGAGAGAGAGAGAGAGGAACTCCCTTCGTCTGGGATAACTTAGTCAAACTGCCTCTCGAACACACACACACTCTGAACACACACTCTGCAGCGAGCGAGCGACTTCACCCCGGGAACAAGGATCCTCCCGCACTCCAGAGTTTTTCCATCTCCGCTTTTTCCTCATCCATTCATCACATCTGAGAGTTTTTTCCTCTCCTTCTTCTCCTTCTTCTTCTTCTTCTTCTTCTCCTGGTTTTGTTGATTTTTCTTTTTCTTTCTTTCTTGTGACGCCTCCACATTTTCCAGCCATCTGTCCCTGACAAAAAAGATAAGGATTACTCATTTTCTCTCTCGGCGTTTTTGTGTTTTTTTCTTCTTCTTCTTCTTCTTTTTTGTCCTCCTCTCTCTCGTTTCTTTACAGCTTTTTTTCCCTCCGGTTTTCGCAGGTGGACTGTGAGCTCAGCTGAACTTTGCAAACAAACTTCTGAGGAGAGAAGGAGAGAGAAAAAGAAAGAGAGAGAGAGAGAGAGAGCAGAGGAAGAACGGAGCGAAGGTGAATTTCAAACACCACTTCAGGACTGATTTTTTTCTTCACACACTTTCGGACAAAAACTCCACTTTCTGCATCTTTTCTCTGCATCTACATCCGGCAGCATCACCAAATCCAGCCCAGCAGCCAATCAGGCGCCTCCTGCCATCATGTCAGTCTTACCTCTGCTCAGCTGGACCGTCCTTCTCCTGGTCCAGAGCTGCAGCTCCTCCTCGGAGTCCACGTCCAGGCTCCAGTCGCCGCCGCTCTCCCTGACCGTCCATCCTCACCACCAGCCCCTGCCGGTGGACGCCGCCTCCAGCTCCCACTGCCCCTCCTGCGCCCTGGCCAGGATGAGGAGGAACGAAGGAGGCGCGGCGGCGGCGACAGCAGATGACATATTGGGACAGGAGCAAGAGGAGGTGGAGGCGGCTCAGCAGGACGTGGTGGAGGCGGTGAAGAGGCACATCCTCAACATGCTGCACCTCCAGGCCCGGCCCAACATCACCCGGCCCATTCCCCGCGCCGCGCTGCTCAACGCCCTGCGCAAGCTCCACGTGGGGCGAGTGGCGGAGGACGGCAGCGTGCAGATCGAGGGGGAGGAGGAGGTGCGAGGGCGGGGTGGCCGTGGAGGAGGAGGAGGAGGGGGAGGAGCAGCGTCGGTCGGACGGGCAGGAGACGGCGATGCTCAGGAGACGACGGAGATCATCACCTTCGCCGAGGCTGGTGAGTACGGCGAGTGTGTGTCTGTGTGTGTGTGTGCAAGTGTGTGTGTGTGTGTGTGTGTATTTGTGTGTGTGTGTGAGTGTGAGCATCATTTTTCCATCTGCATCAGTGTTACAGATGGAAAAATAGCGAGGAACCGGCGTGTGTGTTTGTGTTAGTGTGTGTGTTTGTGTTAGTGTGTGTGTTTGTGTTAGTGTGTGTGTTTGTGTGTGTTTGTGTGTGTGAATAACTGGCAGCAGTTCAGCAGTACGTGTGTGAATCTGCAAGTTGGTGTGTGTGTGTATTTGTGTGTGTTTTTGTCTGTGTATGTGTGTCTGAGCATCACTTTACTCTGTGAGCGTGGAGAGAGAAAATACCTCCGTGCATGTGCAAGTGTGTGTGTGCGTGTGTGTGTTTGTAAGTGTGTGTGAAGCACTGGCAGCAGTCCAACAGTACGTGTGCAAATCTGCATTTTTCTGTGTGTGTGTGTGTGTGTGTGCTGTCAAAGAATGTGTGACGCCTACCTGCGTGCGTATTTGTGTGTATCTTTGAGTGTGTGTAGAGATGACTAGAGTATGTAGGCACATTTTTGCATGTGTTAGTTTGTGTGTGTGTGTGTGTGTGTGTTAGTGTGTGTGTGTTAGTGTGTGTGTGTGTGTGTGTAAAGGATAAAAAAGGAGCTGTGTTAGAAATCAGTCAGCTGAAAACCACCAGATCATTCATGTGTGTGTGTGTGTGTGTGTGTCCACCTGCTTAATTCCACCTGCGTACTCATTCAGCCAAACGTGAAACACACACACACACACACACACACACACACACACAGAGTTACCTCTAATCGCCTCCTGCTGTTTTCAAAGAATACCTCATTATCTACTTGAAATCAGAGCAGAATCGTGTGTCACTGTGTGAGTGTGTGTGTGTGTGAGTGTGAGTGTGTGTGTGTGTGTGTGTGTGTGTAAATGCAGTGAGCCCTTTCCTGACAGACCGTAGCGACAAAGAGCGAGTTACAGTCAGAGAGAGAGAGAGAGCGTTACTGAATAATGAGCCTCGCCTCACAGCGTCCGTCAGGTGATACTTCCTCTTCCTGCTCAGGTGAGGGTGAGGGTCGTGAGAGGGTGAGGCGTTCGCATCATCCCACTCTATCTCACCTTTGACCCCACACACACCTCCGTAGACCCAGGTCAGTTCAGGGTCGCGACGCTCGCACTTATGAGTTTTCTGGTTGACAAAGAAGCAGTAAGTCATTGCAGTTGTCGTGTGTAAACCTCGTATCTCCAGTTTTTGTTTTTTTCACTCCGTTGAAGTTTAACAGCCGTCAGCTGAATGTGGGGAAACTGTCTGTTTCTTCTCACCTCGTCCAGAAGCTGCAGCTGCCCTTAGTGCTCTTCAACGAGCTTATAGAGACCTAAACTCCTTCTGCTTGTCAACACTTTATCACAGTCTACCTCCGTTTGTCTCTGACCGTACATATCTTTAGGGTCTTGGTGCAAGAACGATCGATTCTTCTGCATGATGTCCAAGAGTTCATTTCTTTGTTAGTGTGAGATATTTGCAGCAATTAAAAAAAAGGGATTTGCATGAAAGTTTAGATCCTACAAACTCACCAAAGTGAGTCCAGGCATACATTTTTCCAGGAGCTCACCTGTCAGTCAGGCAGAGTGGGCGGGACTGTGACGTCTCCCTCTTCCTCCTCCTCCCTCGGTGTTTCTGTCGATGGCGTTTGAGTTTCCGTAGGCGAGAGGCTGGAGCAGCAGATGGAAAAGATTTTTATGAAGCGGATCGGAGCAGACAGGCGAGAGGAGCAGGAAAACTCTGAATGAAATGTTGGTCAAAAGTCTCTCTGCGTGGATGAAAGTGAGGTTACACACAGACGGAGTTTTATCGTCATTATCAAGTTTCTGCACACTGGACCTTTCAGAGAACCAAACCAACTAAATTTGACCCAATCGATGAGATAGTCTGCACCAGAACCATTTTAGGACCTTCATTAGACCTCTGGTTCTTGGTCTCTGAGACTCTTGTAGCTCCTCCTCCAATAAAACACACCTGTTAGTAACTCCGACTCAGCGCCAACAGATCCGCCCAGAGAAACTGAACAGTTAAGGTCAAGTTAAAGATGATTGCATTTATGGGATTAAAACTGAAGTTGAATTTCTCAGAGTCAGACTAACATCATCTGGTAACCTGAAGTAGACCCAAACTAACCTTCACCATCTGCACGTGCTCTGTAAGAAAGTCTTTGTTGCTTTCTGACTTTGGTAATCTTCATCAGCGTTTATCTCATCTCAGTGTTTCACCAAGAACTTTTGTTTGGAGTGGCGCTTCCGGGGCGCCAACTCGCTAAAGACCGTGTAAAAGCTTGAACGTTACCTTTCACATTAATGGAAGAGCGTCTGACAGGATTAAATGCGCGTGTTGATGACCCAAAACAAGACAAAAATAATGTTGTGTGTTGTTGCGCTCACACAGTGCGAGTAGAAATCATCAGTGGTGCATTGATATTGATGATCATGTGAAATTTCAGGAGCGGCGCATGTAATTCGCCGCGACTGAATGAATGTCGGGGAAACGCTGCATTTGCACCAGGAGTGTGGAGTACGAGCTGAGGACTTGTCCACAGTTTCTCTTTAAGGTGTTGGTTGTTTTGGTACGTGTCGAATTGGTCAAACAGGAAATGATGCAATAGGAACCAGCTGGAAGGGCGCCAGTATCTATCAGTGCCTCCTTAAAGTCAGAAGTTCCAGACTCTGATGGTTCCACCCTAACCCTGTTCTGGGAACTAACATCTAAGTCCAAATCCAGGAAACCAAAAGTTCTCTTTGTTAGTGTCAGGGTTCTGAACCGGTCTGGAGAAGATCTCAGGACGGGATGGTAGCTGATAGTCTTTGTGGCGTGCGGGCTAACGTAAGCTTTAAGATACGTAAACATGGTCACCTGCTCTGACAGTTTGATGATCATCCAGAGTTTAAATCTCAGACATCTCTGTAAACAGTTGAACCTTCAGTTCAGCAGATCTGGGACCAACCAGAACCACGTGTTGGGGCTCTGCAGTCACCTGTTACCTGACGCCCTCCCCTGATTCCGATGGCAAAGGCGCCTCCAGTTGGGTTTACTCCGTGACGGCGGGTGTTTGCGGATTTTCAGTCATGTGACGGGGGTTGTGGTTTCCTGGTGAATTTTTTTTCAATTTTGACCTGTCATGCGACGATGAGTTCAGCCCGAGTTTTCTGAACAGAAGGTTCAGGGTTACAGAGGTTTGTACGATCGGAGCCGCTCAGAAGTTCGGTGAAAACTCTTCTTCTTCCTCCTGTGGCAGGAGCTGATAAAACCTTGTTGTTTTTCTAAGATGTGACACAGCCCGCCGTGAGAATACTTTGCACCCAGCCAGTCCTGTGCTTTGTTAGAAATAACTGATGC
Source organism: Xyrichtys novacula (assembly GCA_962446985.1). NCBI lineage: Eukaryota > Metazoa > Chordata > Actinopteri > Labriformes > Labridae > Xyrichtys > Xyrichtys novacula. Next base: position 872,438 of record OY660883.1, read on the forward strand.
ATTCAGGGACCTCAGTAATTATTTTGGGCGACGGAGATGGTGAGTAGGGGAGCGGAGGGACGACTGGAATCTTGGCGGAGACCAAGTGTCAAGCTCCGTTCAGCAGCTCGGACACAATATCTATCTGTCCGTCGTTTTCTTTCCATCTGCCTGTTCTGTTGAAATTCCTCTCCTCCGTCCCTGTTTATCTTCTGCTCCTCTCTCCGTCTCTCCCCACACACAGAGGACAATTAGGCTAATTGAACTTAATTGAACACATCATTAGCGACATTCCACAATCCACTTTCATCTCGCTCTCGCTCTCTGCTGCTCGCTGTAACCTCGGTCTACCCTTCCCTCCTCTGGCAGACAGAATAAGCCGGTCATTGTTGGATCTATTCTGGTGGCCACGTCTGTCTGGGGACTCAAACCAGCAACCCTGGGATGAGCTTGGGCGCGGTTCAGTGACTCCTGACAACAGAGAGGAAACAGTGGATCTGAGCAGCGCCGAGAAAGACAAAGAAAGAGAGAAAAGTCCTTCTGATATGAAAATAAACTATAATTAGCATGTTTCCTCTCCGTGTTTTCCTTCCTCTTCCTCACATTCGTCTTTTCACTCTGCGCTCTTTCATCTTCTTCTTGGCGTTCGCTCCGTTTCCACTCCTCCTTTGCAGCTTTTGTTCTCTCCTCTTCGCTCCCTCCTCTCCCATCCCTCGCTTTGTTGGTGACGTGGCTCCGGCATGTTTATAGCGTGTTTACGGTCGCGCCCGTGCAGTCTTACCGCCGTTTGAATCCCCGGTGGCTCGTTTTAGTTTTCGTCCTCATCCTCGTCCCACCACATCGTTTGGCTCCGCTTTGATGTGTGACCGGCCGCCAAAGATGCTCTATGTTTGGGAAGATGAATCACTGGATAGTAAACAGCTACAGATTGTGTCCAGACCTGCCGTGCACCAACACACAAACCGACAGGAAATATTCTGCAGATACTGTAGATGCTCTGCAGATTTCGCAACTCGACCAAAGGTGGTAATGTTTTAAATTTCCTCGATGTTCAGACTCAAACAAACACTGAGGGCCAATTTTCACTCGTTCCCACACATCCACACTTTCCTGTTGCCACTTGGATACCACATGTGGATCCTTCCGCCGCAGAAAGTAGTTCCAGTCCTTCTGATAGTTTGATTAAAACTTCACTGAGAAGCTGAAATAAGAAACTTAATGATCCTGTTTTTAGGTCTTTAGGAACCAGACGGACTTTAAGGATGGACTATCATAGTCCTGACTAGACAAGACCGAACTCTGGAGTGGACTTTCATTGTCTAAGTGATTTTAGTTTGGAAACAAAAGCGTAGCTCTTGGTTTTGATAGTATCGGTGGATCTCCAGTAGCTGTGAGAAATTATTTCATTTTTTAAAGTCAGTCCAGAAAGATGAACCAGGACATGATCAGAGGTGTCATGGTCAGACGCTGGTATTTAAGCAGGGATCAGTGATGGCATCTCGCTGACCCAGAGTCCGCAGGAGGACGAGGTGTGGGGTCTACCTCAGCAGAGAGGGAACCACCAACCTTCAGTCCTCCACCTTATCTTTCAAACAAGTGTCATGGACCAGTTTAACCAGACCAGTTTAACCAGTCACCTGGTTATACCTCCATTACATCCTGTGGTAGTAGACATAAACCTGAGCTGTTCCTCGTGGACGGTGGCGATGCTTCATCCTGGGTATAACCAGAGAGCGGCGATATGACAGATGATCAAAGTGAAATAAACACAGATGTGTTTGTTGATCTACTTCTTTCTTTTTTATTGTTCTGCTCTTGTTGGACTTGATTTTAATCAATAACCAAAATTGACGACCTGCTGAGGCAGAAGTCGACCAACAACTCCTGCGTTCGCCCTCAGGTGGTACCTTCTTGTTGTGTTGGTGGACTCTGGTGTCGATGTCATGACTTCTGATTGGTTTACAGCTGTGCTTGATCTCTGCTACATATCCGACTATTTCCATATGACAGTATTTTTGGTCCTGGTGGGACATGAGTAAACGTACGACATTAAAACAGAGTCAGGGTCGTTTTTAAAGTCCTCAGAGTGAGACATCCTCTGTGGGAAAGAGACGGAGAGACAGAGAGGGTGAGGAAAATTAGAGAGTGAAGCTGTCCCTGAACCACAGCAGCAGACTCAACACTCACTGAGGTTTTCATTAGAGACCTGAACATGGAGCTGATACCTAATCTCAGAGGTGATACGAGAGTTTCTGTGGAGATAAGAGACCGAACGATAATGAGGAGAAAATATTTTAGGCTCTGAAGGATTTAAGGTGCAAAAAAACTCACAAATGCTTCAAAACAGATCTAATATCGTCCAATCAGAGTCCTTTGTCTCTGAAGAATCTACCATGATCACAGACCTGCAGAGATGGACTCCCTAAGACTTGTTGTTCTCCTTCATGGATATCCATTCACTTTATTTGCAAAGTCATATGATGTATAGATGCAGAAAAACTTGAATCACAGATAGTTTTTTTTAGAGGGGGTGTTTCTGGTCGAAAAGTTCTTGGATCTTTTTCTGTAATGTTGTCAGACTCAGAAAAAAACCAGAACTTTAAGCGGATCCATCGAGGATGACGTTGCAGACATCACAGGAGGATGGAGAAATCTAGTTCAGTATTTCCAAACATTTCCCTCCTTTTGACCCCAAATATGAAGAAAACGGGTCCAAGTTTTACCACAAGACCCCCTTGAGTTGGACCATTATGGCTTTACTTGGAATCCTCAGAGTTTAACCGACCTCTCTCAGCGTTTACTCGTCTTTGTTCGACTTTGTGAACACACCCACAAACTTTCAGAGACTGTTACTGGACCGTCTTTAGGTTTTCAGACCAGTATTCGGGTCTAACTGTGTCACTAAGGACCATCCCCAGCGTGGGTCCGGTCTCTGAGGACTGTCCAGACCTCGTCTCATCTCTGCTCATCAGAGTGTTTATAGAGACCAGGATTTCCTTCTTCTGCTCGGAGTCTTTGCCTGTGAAACCCGAGCCCACAGCGGCGGCGGCGGCGGCGGCGCAGTCTCTTTGGCATTTCGGTATTTTGAGATGGGAACAGTTGACTGTCAGATTGGACTGCTTATCTGCTCTCTCATTATAAATAAAGTGGCCTGGGAACCTAGACACACAGTGGGAGTTACAAGCTGGCAACTTCAACTTCAATTTAGCTCAAAACTTTATTGTCCCAGGAGAGGGATCTGGTCTGTAGACGGAGTCTGGAAATGAAAACCATGCTCTGAAATCCCCGAGTTAAAACAATGAAAACACATTAAAACACGGGGCTGAAAACACGACATGTGACAGCTGAAGTGGGTTTGATGGTGGAGAGGCCGTCCCGCCTCTGTTTCCCACACTCTCTCTCTGCGTTGTTGTTTTCGTCTCTGTGTTTGACACTGAATTTGTTGGAGTTCACAGCTGGAGTAATTTGACAGACCGCTTTTATTTGGTACAAACAGTCAGAGTATGTGACAGCACGGTTCGAGGGCGTTCACGATGGAAACAGAGGCCGGCTTTAACCATCGGGGGGCCTCTCGCTGTTTGTCTTCTTCTGCTTTTGGTGTCACTTCATGCGGTTTTTATTGCATGGCTTTACAGCAGCTTGAAATAAACAGTATGCATGGATGCAGAGTGACAGTACGATCTTTATCAGAGCGGCGGAGATCCAGATCCACAGACCAGGATCTTTGTTGGTCCTGGATTTGAGGTCTGAAAGAACTTAGAAGAGTTTGTTTGCTTTACAGTCAGCTCAGTCTGTCACTAACACCGCTGCAGTTCCTCCTGTGTCCACTAGAGGCGGTCCCCTGAAGTCAGTCAGTCCCCATAGAGCCTCATGTCACTTTGTAAACTTCTGTTTCTAAAAGTGCTATAAAAAAAATAAAGTAATTATAATGAGTTACTATCATGTCAGACGTCTAAGTTTACAGCAGAAATAAACCTGCAGATCCACACGGATATACGACGAGTTTATTTATTTTTATCGTCTGTATTAATTTCCAGTCTGTTTAAAATTCTCCACATGTGAACTTTAAATTAACTTTGGCTGTTTTGTCTCAAATATTTCACTTTAAAATGTTAAAGTTAAATTAACTCCATAAACATGAACTGGGAGGACAAACAAACCATCAGACGGCAGCCTGAACTTTCAGCCCTGTTTTTTTTCTGCTCACTTTGAAGCATCTGGAGCAGATTTATCTACGGTCACATCCATTCGTGTTTCTCTTCCTCTAATTGTGTCTTTGCATGCAGACTGAACACCTTCAGGCTGCAGGTCACTTTGATCTGCATCAAACACAGATCTCAGCTGTGATTGGTTACTCTCCGGCAGGTGTTCTCTCCGCTCTTCACTTCCACACGTGAAATTTTCTCAGACTTTTTCAGAGCTCTGAAATTTGACAAAGGCCCGTACGCTTGCGGTGGATCGCAGAAATTTGACTCTGCAGCTGGTAAGAAAAAGTCCTTTCAAAGTCAGGAGTCAATTCCAGCTCTTTGTGGTCGCAGGTGCAGCTCACCTGGAAAATTTCGGGTCGATTTCAGGAGTTTTGAGAACATTTGATAGTCAGGCTTCAAGTCTGGGATTCAGCGATCTCCTGGGTCAGTCAAGCCGCGATAATGCGCCAAAACGACAGGCTCGGGTTAGCGTCATCTGAACTCCAACAGGCAGGACTCTCCTCTGAGAGTGTGTGTGTTCTGATGCATGTGTGTGTTGGGGTGTGTGTGTGTGTGTCGGTCCAGACGAGACTTCCTCTTCCCTCTGGCTGACGATGAGCGAGTTTGTCATTCGGGACATTCCTCTCGTCAGAAGGCGAGGCTGCTCTCATACCTCCTCACCGCCTTTGTTTACCGGCCGTTTGACAGCGTTACACAGATTCGGTTTCATGTCACGAGCCGTCCCCTGAGTGTGTGTGTGTGTGCGTGTTTGACTGTGTGTGTGTGTTTACTAACAGCCCACTGACTCACATGTGGTGCCAATAAGGCCGTGGAGCAGGGCGTCGACTCTCGGGGATCTGGAGCAGATTTCTGTCCCATGCAGGCGAGGCTGAGCCTGACAGTCCTTACTGAGGGATGCACACACCCATGTGAAGTTAAGGCCTGTCATTGTTCAAACGCTCTAATCTGATGGTTTTAAAGGAGTAAGACACTTTTTTTGAGGGGGGGGAGTCCAGCACACATGAGCTTGTCTTGTAAAAGCAGCTCTTTAAATCTGTATTTCTGCTCACAGTCGAGATCAGCATCAGCATGTCGAGGGGATTTATGGCTCTGGTGGATCCATGCTGGACTGGTTAGCAGGTTTACAGGAAGACCACAGTGCAAAGAGAGATCCTAGTTTTGAGTAGATGTGACAGCTGAGAGCCGAGGACGTGATGCCACTCGCACAAACAAACATGTGGTCCTGGTCGAGTTTATGACTCGGTAAATTATGAGTTGTTTTATATGTTTACACTCATGGTTGTTTTTATGAGAGTGTCCTCCAGATCTGACACCAGAACTCCTCCTGAACGTCTCCCAGAGAAAAGGACCATGTGTGACGTTCAGGAGGAGGTCTTCACTTCAGATTTATGGACCAAACTCTGCTGAGGGAAGCTAAAGCTGGAAATCAAACCCACAACCTTCTTCTGCAAACTAAAGGCTGCTTCTCCAACAGTCTCTCTCTCTCTCTCCCTCTCTCTCTCTCTCTCTCTGTGTCTCTCTCTCTCTCTCTCTCTCTCTCTCTCTCTCTGTGTCTCTCTCTCTCTCTCCCTCTCTCTCTCTCTCTCTCTCTCTCTGTGGTTGTTTGTAATTTGGGGGTAAAGGGTGGAGGAGGGGGTGACCCAGCCCTCTGATCCTCCTAAAGTAAACTCAAAGACAGAAGAAAGGGCGGACTCTGATCCCCTCAGAAAGATCCCGTCCTGACTCCTGAGGTACACTGTAAAAAATGTCCCTCACATTGTCCTGTTAACTTATCGACCAGGTTACAGGTTACAGTCTTTGAATTTTACTAATTAAACTAAAAACATGTCAAAAGACCAAAGCTAAAGTATATAAAAGAAGCTGCAGTCCCTCTGGTGTCCACTAGGGGCAGCTCCAGCTGTGAGTCTTCCCCCATAGAGCTCCATGTCAAAATGTTAAAGTCAAACTTCAGGTGGATTTAATGTAGTTTATGTTTCTTTATTTCAATCAATCAATCAATCAATCAGTCTTTATTTATTAAGGACTTTTCATACAAAATCGATGTAGCACAAAGTGGTTTAAAGAGCAGAGGAATAAAAGAAACAATGAAAACCCAAATTTACCCCAGTCCAACCCCTCACTTCCACCCTGTGATCTAAACACAACAGAAACAGAATTAAAATGCATGAACTTAAAAAGGGTTTGATTTGATATAAACAAGAATGTGCGCACTGAAGAGGAAACGCTGTTTTAAAATTCAAGAAGAGGAAAAACTGGAGGTTTAAAATCTAAAAACAAAGAAACGTAAAATTTAAGAAATAATAAAATGAAAAAAAAACAACAGTAAAAGACACTTAAATAAGAGCACTAAGAGAGCTCAATAAAAGACGATCCTGTCATTAAAACTAGATAAATGCTAAAACACTTAAAGTTAATGATAAAAAATTTAAGTTAAAAGCAAAACTAAACAGATATGTTTTCAGGTCGCTTTAAGTCAAACCTCATTTTACGGGAATTACTGCAGAAAACTCACTAAGTAGCTAACATTAGCATTCATAGCATTAGCATTCAGCTGTAATTCCAATGGTGTCGTATATAAATATACATATATCTAAAGTCAGCCCAGTATAGAGTGTATGAGTGAACACTTGATCTATAGAGACCCTAACTGTTTTTGTACCAGCCTGTAAACACGTTTAATTCTGCTGTGAAGTTTTAACATGAAGCTCTATGGGGGCTGACTCACTTTGGGAGACAGTCTCTAGTGGACAGAAGAGGAACTGCGGTTATTTATAGAAAGGTACCAGAGGTCGATTTCTGCTCAGTACAGAGATGTTTGTTTGAACCATGACTCTAATTTCACTGGGGTCATTTTTTACAGTGTAAAATCTGAGGCTAAAGTCGGAGAGCGTCTGTGATCCTTTAATGTAAACCTGACCGACTCGGCGCAGATACGACACACGATTAGCATTCCTCTGATGAAGGCAGGAAGCAGCAGTCCTGATCCTTCACATCTGTCAGACACACAACCCTCTACCTACAGATCCTCTTCTTCTTCTTCTTCACTTCTTCATCCTCTCTTCATCCTGCTCCTCCGTCCACCAAGAGCAGAGAGAGTTTTCAGTTCGGAGGGTGGAGGAGAGGACAGGAGGAAACAGCTGTGCAAACTGTGAATCCCAACACAAGCTGCCGTTTCTCTTTCTTTCTCTCTTTCTTTCTTTCTTTCTTTTCTCTCTTTCTTTCTTTCTTTTCTCTCTTTCTTTCTTTCTTTCTCTTTCTTCTTCACAGCAGCAAAGACAAATTTGTCGGAGCTGCAGGAGAAGAAAAGTTGAACTCCTTTTTTATCGCTTGCCGACACGAAAACACACAAACACAGTTGCTAAGTACACAAACAAAGATGCACATTTACACAAACAGCTTTGGGCCACATAAACGTTCACACACACACACACACACACACACACACACACACACACACACACACACACGCACACACACACACACACAGAGGTTTGCTCAGCCTGTTGAACGCCGCTCCTCCATTGAAGGAGGGATTACAAAAAAACAATACAAAACACACAAACGGACTAAAAGTGTATGTTTGGACAGATGGGCTGAGCGTGTGTGTGTGTGTGTGTGTGTGTGTGTGTGTGTGTGTGTGTGTGTGTGTGTGTGTGTGTGTGCTGTTGCTTGTTGTGGTCTCAGTAAACACAGAGAACTGAGGATTGGAGGGTGTGTTCGCTGATGTCAACACCAAACCCAAAATTAGAAAGAGAGGTCTCTTCTTCTCCTTCTTCTCCTCCTCCTCCTCCTCTTCCTCCTCCTCCTGCTCTTCCTCCTCCTCCTCCTCTTCCTCAGAGTTGAACGATGCGTCTTTGTCCGTCACTGTCTTATTTCGTTGAGTCAGATCAGACAGACAGTGAGAAGCTCTGGACCATGTCGTCCATCTGAGCAGCTTCCTGAAGGTCTATAATTCAAAAGTGTTTGTTAGTCTTCAGCTCTGACAGGAACATAAACTAAAGATGGCGGCACGGCGCTGACAGGACGCCACATCAAAGCGTCAGCTGTTTCATAACTTCATATTTAAATATTTGGACTCTTCTGCAGCAGAACTCGGAGGTTTACTCAGACCTCCAGGTGTCTGAGGACGAAAAACTGGAACCTCTGAGACGTCTGCTGAACAAATGAGTGTGTGTGTGTGTGTGTGTGTGTGTGTGTGTGTGTGTGTGTGTGTGTGTGTGTGTGTGTGTGTGTGTGTGTGTGTGTGAGACCAGAACTCCTTCTAACAACATGCCGATGAGTGTTTGTGTCACGTCTTGTTTAGCAGCTTAAATCAGAGTCAACATGAACCCCAGGGGCTGATGGGAGATTATTTAGGGGGTGGAGATGATGCTGGTACTGAGGGCAGCTGAGGAGACCTGAAGGTGGTCCCAGTCTGGTTTAGAGGATCTAACTGGACTCCCTGATCACCCGTGGACCTCAGGATCATCCTAATGAGGTTCTTGTTGGTCTTCTGAAGGTTCAGTTTGGTCCATCCTGTGGTCCTTGGTGGCCCGGGTCAGTATAAAACCACGTTTTTGTTGCCCAGACCTGGTTTTTGAAGCTCTAACTGGACTTCAGAAGATGTTGGTGCTCAGACCGGGTTTGTGATTGATGGACTGGTTTTGATATGATAGGGTAACTGGTGGTTCTGAGGTTCTGGACTGAGTTTTTGTAGCTGATGATGGATCATCTGTTTGGGTTCTGGTGGTTTGGTGGTCCAGACTGGGATCTTGATGTGCTAACGTGACCTCTGAGGGTTTAAACTGGTTTCTCTGGTCCCGTTCAGCGGTTCTGTGTTGGTCATGGTTTGATCTGGTTCTGAAGGTTTTCCTCTGAATGTTGATGGACAAACATTGAAACCCAGATCCGGGTTTTTGATGGCCGGGTTCTTGTTTTCCATGGCCTTCCTGTGGACCTTAATCCGATTACAGAGGCCGTGTTTTGGTGCTGGTTCTGGTCTCCTCTTGGATGAAGTTCTTGTTTTTCTGGGCCGGTCTTCAGGAAGTTTAAAAGTTGAAAAGATCGTTTCAGGTTCACAGACGTCACTTTATGAATTCTCCAGACTAGATCCTGTCAAAGCTGATTTCCTTCAGTTCTGGACCGTCCTGGTCGGGACCGATCCTGGTACCAGAACCCCGACCTGCAGTTTTCTGTGCTTGTTTGGGTTTTCATCTCTCTCTCTCTCTCCCTCGTCGCTGAGCTGTCCAAACACAGACGCTGCAGGAGAAACAGAGCAGGCCGCGGCCAGAAATCAGCTTTTATGAGTTTGTTGAGACATCAGTTTGTACAGATCAGTCCTCTCAGTCCTCTATAAACGTGGGAGGACGGAGGGAGGGAGGGAGGGAGGGAGGGAGAGGGAGAGAGGAGAGACTCCAACAAAGAGTCCAAACTCCTCTCAGCTGTTCTTCTCTAACCTGTTGTGATGTTTTTATATTTGAACTCATTTATAATAAAGTGGAGCAGACGTCACGTCTTCATCATCAGAGTGAAGATAAACACTCGTCTTCACAGGCAGAGATTCTTCTCACTGAAGCTGAAGAAACTTCCTCCAAACTTCCTTTAAATAAAACGTGTCTGATCGTTTGAGCGCTCGATGTTTCGTTGAGTTTCCACGAACACGTTTCTCTCCTGCTCTCCAGGTTTCCTTCGATGAGACGAGCCGTAAACTCGTCTCTTTTCTGTGAGTCAGCAGCTGAATCTGTTTTCTGAGGTTTGAGCTGCGGTCGTTTCTAAACAGTCGTGACCTCATGACCTCTGAATCCTGAATAAAATGTTCCCGTTACTTTGTAGGTTTTCTGCGTCAGGCTGCAAACATGTTTCATTTCTCAGAGCGACAGAATAGAGAGAAACACGTTCATGGATGTCTCTGTTATCTCCAGCTCTGACTCTGCACATTTTTCTGACTGGAACGTGCTCCTGCGGCGGCCGCAGCAGCGGCGGCGTTGCTCCTGTCCTGTCATTGGTCAGAGTTCCTGCAGACAGATGTGTGGCACAGAGTTGAGATCCCACAGACGTAGCAGGCGTCCGTCCACAGCTCGTCTGTCATTACAGCCATAATAAGCAGCTCCGCGTGAACACACGGGGCCGCCTCCTGACTCTGCTCGCCGTTACAGCTGCTGCTCTCACCTGCTAACGTGCTATTAGCATTTCCTCTGACCGTGACAGAGAGGAACATTTAACACTTCGTATGAGTCCGGTTTACAACACAGAAAGAACCAGAGTGGGTCCTTCTCCTTTAACCCTTTCATGAACCAGAGGACTATAATTCAAACCGGTGTCGTACCTCCTCCAAACCATAAAACATTTTTTTAATCACGTGAAAATTAAACAACAAACTCCAGAAGACACCAAAGATGATTTTTTGTTGGACTTCATCTTTAATCTCTAAAGGTGTTGTAGTCAGGATCTGATGAAGTTCCAGTTTTTAGGAGAAATCTCGAACGTAAACTCTACCCCTCCAACCAGTTTTCCCCTCAGCTCCTCCCCTCCCTCTCTTAAGCCCCGCCCACAAACAGACGCTCCTGCTCGCTCGTATCGTTCCAATTAAATTCAGATATAATGCAGATAAATCCTTCAGATCATTACAAATGGGGCCCAGTCAAGGTGAAAGTCAAAAGCATTGGTGCTACTGTAGATGCCAACAGACTACCAGCAAACACAATGTTTGCAGGACTTCTACAACTAGGATAAAGTGACATAGTCCAGGACCCGAGGGAGGACAGTTTAGCGATGGCGCTACAACACGCTACAGCAGGTCCGTTTGACAAGAAACACTTCTGTTACAGACACTTGTCTTACTTTGTTAAAGCGGTTTACCTGTCCAGCAGAAAGGTTACAGGGTCACCAAGATCCCCAAGCGTCCCCCATCGTTTTTGTTGACCAGGCTTTTTAGCTCTTGTCCGGTCTACCTCCGTTTTAAGCGCCCGTTATTCCTCCAGAGTCTCCGCTATTTACTTTGTTTTCTTGCTTGTGTCGGCAGTCGTGGCCAAAGGAGGATTCAGACAATTTTCCGAACTTTCTGGTTGGTTTCTACTGTCCGATATTGTAGCACGCTAACTTTGTTTGGGCTCCTGAACGACACGGGGGAGCAGCGTCTGCCTCACAACCAATCAGCACTAATGCAGCGTTCGAGTAACCTCGGGAATTTAGACATCGGAGCTGAAAATGACGTCACCGCCGAGTTCCCAGCGTTTCAGTTACGAAGTTGGAAAAAAGTCAAATCGGAGGTGGAAACAAGATGGCTACATCTACGAAAGTTATTTTCGCTCTTGGCTTATATTTGGACAAGGCAAGCGCTTGAATAAGAACAAAGAGATATCGTTAAATTACCAAATGTCATGTCAGCTGTTTGCTTTCCCCGCCTCCACCTCAGCTCCATCTTTCTATCGAGATTCTAATAAGACCAGAGTGAGCGATCAGAACCGAACCATGACCCCCAAATAGAGTTAATATAAAATTAATGATGATTAATGAAAATTAATGATCCTCTGTGACTAAAGTGGGCGTGGCTGAGTTCAGGACAGGTGAGTCTGACTTCCTGTCTGTGGCTCTCAGCTCAAAGCTCATTTGACGTAGATCTTCAGACGTTTGTGGAGTCTCTGCAGCAGGTCAGGGTCTGTGTGTGGCCCAGTTAAGTTGGACTTCAGGGACCGTGTTCTTGGTTCTTGCGCTCTCGGCGTGGACAGGATGTTTGTTTTTAGATTTGTTCTCAGACAGGAAGAAAAATTAGGAACTGGAACAGACTGACGGTGGATGTCAGCGGCGTTATTCGCGTCACACCAACAGATTGGATGGTCGTCTTTGTCCCAGAAGTTAAAACAAAGAGTTTTATTCTTCAACATCACAAACACTATTCTGAGAAACAATGAATGAACCAACGCGGCTTTTCTTTTTTAACCTCACTGAAGTGACGATGATGTAAGCGAGATAATCGCCTCCGAATTGTCGGTTAAACAGCGTTAATGGACTCGCTAAAGTGCTGAACGCCTCCGCACACACACATGCACACACACACAGACAGGCCGCCCATTCACACCGTTTAACAGAGCATCACTGCTGCTGACATTCATAAACTCCTAAATCGTGACTTTGATTTTCTGTATGGACGCCCACGAGCGAGAGACGGCCGAGACAGACGGAGAGGAAGAGGAAAAGGTGATTTAAGGAGGTTATGTAACCGCGCTGGGAGATAATTGGGCCTCTAACCTGCTGATTAACTCGGGGCCGTCTGGACCCCAGGTTTCTAGGAAGTGTAAAGTACAGGGCTGTGTGTGTGTGTGTGTGTGTGTGTGTGTGCGTGTGTGTGTGAGAGTTTACATGTCCACAGCTGATCCCTGCAGAGCCCACCACCTCTGAGCGTCTTTACAAAGTCTGAAATAAAGATGATCTGCTGAATAAAAGTTGGTTAAAGTAAAAGAAGATGGAGTAAAACTGAAGAGAGAACTCTGCCTCGACTTCAGCTCGTTTAATTTCCTACAGATTTGAACTTTTATTAAAATGACTGAAGGAAAAAAAGGAAGTTTAAAAGTTTCACTGACCTTTAATCTGAAGAGACTTATAGTCAGGTGCAAATATGACTTAACCCCAGAAAAAGTCTAACAAAAAATAACAAAAAAATTCCAACAAAAAAATAACAAAAAAATTCCAACAAAAAAATAACAAAAAAATTCCAACAAAAAAATAACAAATTTTTTTTTACAAAAATAACAAAAAAAAAATGTGAACAAAAAATAACAAAAGAAAAATTCTAGCAAAAAATAGCAAAAGAAATTCTAACAAAAATTCTCTAAATTCAAATGTCTCCATGTGTTTTTTCCAGGTCCTTAAAATGACCATTGCTCCTCTGTATTCATTCTAGACCAGGAATCCTGGCGCCTCAAACATGTTTTGACCTTCTAATTGGCATATTTGTATGATAGATCAGTGACTCAGGAGGGCGCTACAGCGAGCTCACCAGCTGCTGCTGCTTCTTCTTTTTTCACCGTAAACCGGACCTCACCATATGACTGCATGTTCACTATCAGGAGACGGTTATCATTGACACCAGCCTTAGAACGTTTCCTACAAACACACCAAACCTCATTCATAAAACTGCTCATTTTACCTCACTGGACACAGGAGTTGTTGGTCTACCTCTGCCTGGACTGGTCCGTTGTTTCTAGACCAGGTTTTGTCTGAGCTCCTCTCCTGCTGAAACAAGGATTTACTCTTTCCCATAATTCCCTGTGAACGCAGAGGTTTCACTTTTATCGACCATTTATTCAGACGAGCTCCTGGTGGGAAACATTAGACACCGAAAACCTCCGACCGCCACCGCCAAGTCAGCAGGAAGAGGCCAATCAGCAGTGCGTGTGTGTGTGTGTGTGTGTGTGTGTGTGAGTGTGTGTGTGTGTGTGTGTGCGTGTGGATGACTTTATAGCTCAGATGTGGTCATGCTCGTCACGTGTGTGTTTGTGTGTGTGTGTGTCAGTGTAAGTCGTGGTCAGGTTTGTTTCACCACGAGGTTTACTGCTGATGGCGCCTGGTTCTGTGTTTCCTTGGTTACCTGCAGTTTATTGTAACATAAAATCAGAGTTAGCCAATCAGAGAGCAGAACAGCTCAGACGTCTGTTCTTCAGTGAGTCTGGTTCTGTTGGAGGTTCTGTTGGAGGTTCTGTTCCGTCTCCACCTGCTCTGAGTGAAAACTGAGTGAATCCTGAAAAAGTGGCGTTGGTCGTCGTTCTAACCTTCTCTCTTTTTCTCTCTTTGCCTTTCAGGCGAGTCTCAGGGCACGGTGAACTTCGTCCTCTCGAAAGAAGGCGGCGACCTCTCTCTGGTGGAGCAGGCCAACGTCTGGCTCTTCCTCCGTTTGGCGAAGACCAATCGCAGCCGAGCCAAAGTCACCATCCGGCTCTTCCAGCAGCGCCACCTCCCCAACGGACGCCCGTCTTTACCGCAGGACGACGTTCTGCTGGCCGAGAAAACCGTGGACACTCGGCGAAGCGGCTGGCACACCTTCCCTGTGTCGGGCGCGGTTCAGGCGCTGTTGGAAAGCTCTGAGAGCACGACGCTGCGCCTCAGGGTGTCCTGCCCACTCTGCGCCGATGCCGGTGCGACCATCGTGTTGGTCTCCGGCAGCCCAGAGACGTCGCAGCGGGGGAACCAGCGGGAACAATCCCACCGGCCCTTCCTCATGGCTGTGGTTCGACAGGATGACGGCAGCGACTCCAGGCGGCGCAGGAAGAGAGGACTGGAGTGTGACGGGAAGGTGCGCGTCTGCTGCAAACGCCAGTTCTACGTCAACTTCAAAGACATCGGCTGGAACGACTGGATAATCGCGCCGTCAGGATACCACGCCAACTACTGCGAAGGGGAGTGCCCCTCCCACGTGGCCAGCATCACCGGGTCCACGTTGTCCTTCCACTCCACCGTCATCAGTCACTACCGCATGAGGGGCTACAGCCCATTCCAGAACCTGCGGTCCTGCTGCGTCCCGACCCGGCTACGGGCCATGTCCATGCTGTACTACAACGAGGAGCAGAAGATCATCAAAAAGGACATCCAGAACATGATCGTGGAGGAGTGCGGCTGCTCGTAAACACGCGGGCCGACCCGGATCGGTCCAAAACGAACTGGACTGGAGGGGACCTGAGAGGAGGAGGGGGACTCCTGAACCCGGAGAGAGAGAGCGACGGAAAGAGGAGAGGAGAAGGAAACGTTGTTTTTTTTTTTTTCTTTTATCGTCAACGTTTGATTCGGCGTCTCCCTCCGTCACTCGGGTCGCTCTCTGGGATAAAAACTGTCTCCGTCCTCGTCCAGCAGAACTCAGAAAGAGTCTCGACGGCACTTTCAAAAAAAAAAGAGAAGAAAAAAAAAGATAGAAAAAGAATATCTAATATATTTTTGTTACAAAAGGAGGAGGGGCGGGGTTTATTTATGTGGCTGAGACGTTCAAGCACCGCTCGACCCGTCGGATCTCGGAGAGACGAGGTGCCTGAAAAAAAAACTACTAACAAAAAAATCTCAAAACTATGCAACTTGTTTCACGTATTACAACCTGATTATATTTTACAGCGTTTTTGTTTCCCAACTGTTTACTTTTCAAATGTTCGAGGAAGAAAGACGAAGAAGAAGAAGACTTTTATATTATTTTTGGAAGTATACATTTGTGATGTGTGTGTGTGTGTAAGTGTGTGTTTATGTAAGTGTGTGTGTGTGATTGTTGAGAGATACTTGAATGAAACAAGTTGGCCCCGCTGCTGGAACCAAACACTTCTTTATGTTACCATGGTTACCATGTTGTTGTTGTTGTTGTTGTTGTTATAATTATTATTGTCAGTAAGTATATTAATAATATTATTGTTATTGTTGTTAATAATATTTTGTTCGGCTGCATTCGTGTTGTTTTGTCGGCTTTGTTGATTTTTTTAAGGAGACGTTTCAAACGTCGTCTAACGTTTTGCACTAAAGCGACACTCGAGCTCAGATTAGACGGAAAGAGCGGACAGACCGGGACTTCCTGTTCAGGGTCCACTCTGGGTTATACGTCGAAAAGATCGCAGGTTTGATCGCCATGACGAGTCGAGCTCCGTAGCTTTACAGTCACAGTCTTCTGAAGGAAATGATGACTGAGTTTTAATAAAACTAAATTAAATAGTCTTCACCTTGTTTCTGTCGTTTCTCTAATCTGTTCACTGACAGCGTAATCTACGTCTTCTTTACAACGCTGAGTCTAAATTTTGCCTCCAGATCTTCAGAAACAGCTAAAAATTTTTAATCCAGTCAGTTAAAATAATGAATCCATCTCCAGCTTTGTTCGATAATGTCAGAAGTTTGGTCGTATTTAGTCAAAAATCGCCATGTCGGCCCAAAATGTTCGTATTTCCAACTGTAAAACTGACGAGAATCTCGAGTCAAAGTTTCTGAAATCTTCACCCAAAGATCTGAAAGTGGAGACAAAAAAATAGTAATTTTAAGATAAAAATGTTGTTATTCTCATCATCTTATACATAGTGATTACTTATTTAAACAAGAAAATTTAGCGTTAAGGTGACCATCTAATAGCTATCAAGTGAGTTTATGTAGCAGTGTTAGCCTGTAAATATAGCAGTGCTAGCTAGTCCGTTAGCACTAAAGGCTAACTTCTATTTTAACGCCACATCTTATCCAACATGAATTCATTCCAGTTTGACTGAGCTGACTCAGACCCAGAGTGCTAGCAGCAGCGGCGTGACGACACTAGCAGGATCTCCCGTCTGTCCGCTAACCTGATACAAAAATCTGTTTTTTTTAAAGTCGATTATTAAAAAAAAGCACTTAGTTTAAAAAATAAAAGATTTAAGTGGACATCAGTGGGATGAACTCATCAAGCTAAAACACAGAAAAAAACGATGTTTTGACTCCCATGAATGCTTGTTTAGCGTTAGCCGGCATTTCCAATAGCTTAACTTTTCTGTAACAGCTAGCGCACTGCTCCTCTCTCTAATCCCAAAAAAATAAAAACAGAAAAAAAACAAAGACTAAAAGCACAAGATTGATACTGTGAAACACTTGATTTCTTTGTCTCTGGTGGATGTTTACAATGTGCCAACTAGCTAGCTAACCATGGTTAGCATTTGCCGACAATATTTAAATGATAGTTTTTCATCTTTGAGCACTACGAACAAAAAAACCTGGCTTCATCTTTCTAAACTTTAGTCCAGACTAGCCTCCTTAAAATTAAAAAAAAAAAAAAACACAACCATCTATTCTGTGTAAGGCCCGACCGATACAGATTTTTTTGGGGTTGATATCAATTATTAGGAGGGGGAAAAGTCCAATTACCGATTAATCGGCCGATTTTTAAAATTTTCTATGTAGTTATAAAAAATATATATATATACTGTAGGCTACTGATCTTGATGCCGCCAGGAAGACCGACTGATCAAACTTGGACCAGAAAAGCATTTTCAACTTCGTCTCGATAACGTCGTAAACTGATAAGATGTATAAAAATTAACCCCCAAATATTATTGATCAAGAAAAAATATAAACAATGAGACTAAATCTGTTTTTGTATCAGGCTGTAAACGTGTTTATCTCTGCTGGAAAGTTAGACCTTTTAACATGGGGTTCTATGGGGATTGACTCACTTTTGGAGATAGCCTCTAGTGGACAGGAGAGGAACTGCGGTTTTAACGTCCGAGTTTGCCACATGGTCACTAATTGTATAAGGTTTTTTTCGAGTCCTTATTTTAGCAGCCAAAAAAAGATGTTTGAATTTAATTTGCAGAATCGATAAAGTAAAAGTTTGTTTTTCATGTAAACGGATTTAAATGATCATAATCAGAAACAAACCCCTTCGAGATTAAAGCTCCTTTAATTACTGTTTTACAGGGATTTATGGGGCGATTTCAAAATAAAAGCCTGATTCAGCTGTTCTTGTTCGTAGTGCTGACCGGCGGTCAGTTTGGTTTTCACCAGAGACAAAGACGCTCACAGTGGGTTCATGGATTTCAATCATTAGAGCATCTCTTTGAGAGGACAATAGAGGATCTTTGTGTGTTTGTGTCCAGTTTTAGCTCGCTTTAGGACACCAAAGAGTTGAGTTTGTGCACTTTGTGTGAGTGAGAAAAACTTAAGTTATGTTCAGTGATGCTGATGTGTGTCCATTTTGTGGGGAAACACAGAAACTTCAGTTCTGGTCCCTCTAATGTCTGTAAAAAAAATACAAAAACAAAAAAAAAATCATCTTTAAAGTCTGATTGTTTTCATCTTTGTGGACGGATTATTTAATTCATGCTTTCTAGACTTTGTTACAGATTCATGTAGCTTCAGTTTATTTTAGATTAAATCTATGTTTCCAAGTTTTGATGTTTTTCCATTTCTGATGTTGCACATGAAGAACTCCATTACCCACAATGCTTTTCTTTCTGGTATCTGACAATCCACAGTCGCCTTGCTCTGTATTTGGGAGAAAACGAAGGATCAGATCAGCGGTCGTGTCTGAGACGTCTGTGTTTTTATCAGTACTGACTCGCTCACCAAAAGTTTTGGAGTATTTGTCCCTTTTTTTTGTTGTTGTTGTCGATGATGATGATGATGATGATGAAGTCCCGTTTGTTGGTGTTTTTATCTTTTATTTTTGTCGCTGTTGTCGAAAAGGAGAGTGGACCCTCTTCTTCTGGACTCTTTGGGACAAACTCACAGAGTGTACATGGACGCATTCAAAAACTGTCATGGCGGAAAAAAGCCTCAAAAAGCTGAAAAAAAAAAAGGAGTAAAAAAAGCGACAAAAAATACTGACACTGAACGAAGTGGACAAAGAATAAAAAGTCTATTTTTTATTCTGTATATATGGAAACAAGATTCCAGTATGTTGCATTGCTTTGTTGTACAAATCCAATGTGCTTGTGGCATTTTTCTAATCTAATTTATTTTACAGTCTTACAGTTTTTGTTTCTGCTTCACCATTAAAGATTAAAGGATGTACACAAAGGACAACCGCCGTCTCTGTGGGCCTCATATTTCACATTTATATTAGACAGACTGATTCTGTGTGTTTTATTGAACTGTACGACGTGATGATTTCAAGCAACTAATATGATCGGTATCAAAGTCTTCAACGATATCACAAGAACTTTTAACTTAAGAACGACTTAAAAAAAACTTAAACACACTTAAGTTTCAGCAGGGGGCGCTACACTTCTGTCAGTGCTGCTACGATACAAAATAAGGAAAAATGACGGTGAAATTTATTCGTATACAATGTTGTTTTTGGCAGGCATTTTAGATTTAGTTTTAGTCTTAGTCATTTTGACGAAATGCTTCTTCGTTTTAGTCCCATTTTAGTCATTTCTATCCTTGATAGTTTTCGTCTAGTTTTAGTCCGACGAAAACTCAAAAGGTTTTAGTCTAGTTTTAGTCTCTCGAAAAGGTGCCTTTTGAGGTTTGTGGTGTTTTTTCCCGACAGTTTGAAGCATGAAGAAGCTGTGGCTCCACAACTGTCGTCTGTCTCGTCTCCCCGTCCCCGTACAAGACATTGTGTTTTATTGTCACTTGGACTGTATCTGAAGTAGGACCATAAACCATCCCTTTTTTCGGCCACCGGGCACCGCTGCTGTGCCTGCCGCCACGGTGTGTGTGTGTGCGCGCCTCGTCCACCTGCCGCTCTGTGTATGTGTATGAGTGTGTGCGCGCAGCTGTGCGTGAGCGGGGCTTTTGGTGCGTGTGTGATGGGGGCGTGACTGTTAGGACAAAAAAAAGCATGTTTTGAAACTTTGTTCGTCCACCTAATAACAATTTAGTCTCGTCTCGTTCTCGTCTGACGAAAATGAATATAATTTTCGTCACATTTTAGTCTTTACAGAGCTTTGGTGACGTTCGTCTTAGTCTCATTTTCGTCAAGGATAAAAGGGGTCTGACGTCGTCATTTAAGTTTTCGTCCTGCCTGACGAAAACAACACTGTTCGTATAACACCCAAAACAAATAAAACTACAATTTTTTCTTCTTTCTGTTGTATAAATCTGCAACAGGAAATTAAAGGGATATTCCGGCGTAAAATTAACTATTGGTCAAACACGAGTAACACAGAGTTAGACCCCCCCTCCAGAGATGAATGTTGTCGACCGCTTGCTTCTCTAGTTATACCAACTTTAGTAACGACAACAGGATAGAAATACAGAGAGCCACGCCCTCAACCAAAACGCCACTCTATAGCCACAAATAATGCTCAGAACAGCACCTAACTTCATCAACAGGACATATAGGGTCACAGACATAGTACTAGACACCAAACATCTTTTTAACTTTGACTCATTTCTTTAACAAAGAGACTAAACACAACTCACCTACTCTCTTCCAGCAGACGCTTGTTTGTAGCGAGACCTCAGGCCAGTCCATTACAGACTACAGCGGGGTGCCGCAGCTCAAGGAAGAACATTTATGATCATTTTTTCATGGAAATACAATCAGACCGAGACGCTAAGACAGAAGAACTACTGAGTCTGTAAAATGATTAATATGGTGATTATTACTTCAAGGAAATGATAAAGAAATGATCATAAATGTTCTTCCTTGAGCTGCGGCACCCCGCTGTAGTCCGTGTCTGTGACCCTATATGTCCTGTTGATGAAGTTAGGTGCTGTTCTGAGCATTATTTGTGGCTATAGAGTGGCGTTTTGGTTGAGGGCGTGGCTCTCTGTATTTCTATCCTGCGGTCGTTACTAAAGTTGGTATAACTAGAGAAGGAAGCGGTCGACAACATTCATCTCTGGAGGGGGGTCTAACTCGGTGTTACGGTGGGTTTGACCCTAAATTAATTTTACCCCTTTAATCCCTAAAGTTTCACTTTCAGTCCGACTAAAACGTGTTTAAAAGTTTCAGTCTGACTGACGGTGAAAAAGGAAACTATGGCAAATGGCGGGACTGAATTTTGGTTGGATGGCAGCGAACGCCACGGTGCCAAACCGAAGGCTGAGAGACGTGCGCTGATGAAATCACGCTGGCTCGGTCCACTTCCTGTTTGGTGGTCTTCGTATGAAGCCAGAGAAACAGCAGCCAGGACCAACCAGAACAGAGAGTGTGTGTGTGTGTGTGTGTGTGTGTGTGTGTGTGTTTGGCGTGTTCAGTGAGCGGTGAGGTCATGGATTGAGGTTTGCGTGTGTGTGCTGTTGTTAGGAGATTTGAACAAACTGCATTTATTTCAAATTAAAGGGGAGGGCGAGTGTGTGCGCGGTTTGGGGATGGTTGTGGTTTCTCTGAGTCCTGTCATGATCACGTCTCGTGTTCTGATGTCAGCGAAGGGCGTGACGCGCCGAGTCCTCCAGCTTTTATTGTACGTGCAAACTCAGAAACACGCTAATCCGACCAAACCGAGTTTGAAACCAACACAAAGAAAATAGTTTCAGCTCCGTTTGGCAGCAGAGACTCGGGGCGAAGCAGAACCCATTGTTTTTGAAGGCATTCTCAGACGGGTCCAACAATCACGCTGCAACGGCCAAAACCATTTCAAAATCAAAGACAGGCAGCGAGTCAGAGAGAAGATCGAGAAACACATGGAGAGGTCAGAAATCAACTCAGTGACAGAACAGAACAACAACAACTGCAGCAGAGAAAGTCCAAATCCAGAACCAGAATCAGAACCACCTGGACTCCACCCCCACCACTGGGCGCCCACTCCATGTTGGTTCAGTATCAGCTGTGATGGGGGTGTTGGACCGGGTCAGCTGTCAGTCCATCATCCGTGTTCGTGTCGTCTCCAACGGTCTTGAGTAAACTCAACGTGATGGTCAGGAGTTTGGACGCCCAATCAGATCAGAGGATCTACCCCGCAATTTTCACCGCATCCGGAATGGCGGCAGTTTTCACGGTCTGTCAATTCCCACCGGATCTGTTTGTGAGGCGAAATTCTTGGCGGATTACGGACAGCGGGATTCACGTTCAATCGCGGGATAACGAGTCGTCTCTCTAAAGACAGACACATAGACATATAAGCAGTAGATTGTGTCCTTCCAGAGGAGGAAATCTACTTCTAGACTTCTAGAGTCATTTATCCGCCATGCTCCGGCGTCCAGAAAAAATCGAACTCTTGCGATCAGCTGAGGAGTCCGGCGATCCGCAGAGGAACGGAAAGAAGTCGGTGTAAATTGACACGTTAACTTGAATGGTTACGATCAGCTACGATCGGAGGATACGACCTTTTAGGAGACGATCAGGATGAAGGTGGAGGTTGGGGGTCAGACTTCATCCTGTCGTGTCACAGTCTCTAAAATCCACTCTCTCTGTGAGGCCGGCAGCTCTGAACATCCTGAAACGTTTCTGTCCCTCAGAGAAGATCCGTGAAGATCGAAGTTTAAAGTTTGATCTTGTAGTTTTTATTTCTTTTATTCCTGACTGAGCTCAAAGTTTCCGTACTTGTTGACTTTGTGGTAAAATTGTTGGTGTCTGAAGTCTCAGGCTGGTCTTCAGAGGGACAGTTAGTGAGCACAGATCTGAGAGCAGCCTGAGGAACAACTGGACCCTGAAGATCTCAGATATTCCTGCAGAAGTCCTCTTCATCTTCATCTTCATCTTCATCCTCACTGGAAATATGAAACTTTGAGGAGGTTCTTGTATCTGCAGGTGGATCTGAACGATCTCACAAAGATCTAGTTTGTTCACATCAAACTCGAGAAGAACCTGAAGTCTAAAAGAACGACCTGAACTCTCTGACTTTATCACATGTTCCTCTCGACGTTTAGTGACATGTTGTCCAGATCATAAAACCTGAAGTTTGGCTGATGGTGAAGAAACCGTTAAAAGCAGCAGGTTTTATGTGCGTGAACCTCGGAGGTGTTTTAAAAAGTTTTACATTCAGAGGAGGAAAAAAAAAAGAGTCTCTCAGGAGTCTGCAGGAGGTCCAGGAAGAGGGTCAGCAGATCCTGCTCTGCCAGAGAAAAGCACTCTGGGTAGTTTAACGCGGAAGTTTTTCTTGACGAATTACAGACATGGACGATTTGCTCAGGAATAAAATAACTCGAGGCAATTATCACAAATTACCGCATTTCCCTGAGTGATAACGGCGCTGAGGAGAGCAGGCCGGCTCACAGGACTCAGGCAGGGCGTGACGGACTCTCATTTCCCCTCAGCAGACCAGCAGACCAGCAGACCAGCAGACCAGGACTGAGGACCTGAGATTGTGTCTTCTCCTTAAACGTTTAATTTTCTGCTCACAGACGGAGATGAGATCTAAACGTGTCCTGAAGAGGGTCTGACCTGACGGAGAAGATCAGGATCAGGATCAGGATCAGGATCAGGTGGATCCATCCTGCAGAGTTCTGATCTGATAAGAACCGGGTCAGAGTCCTGGGAGGGGGGCTACAGTGGATCTACTGTTAGAGTCACTGTGGAATTACAGTAAACAAAGTCTTTTCCCTGCAGAGCGCCCCCTACAGGCCTGGAGCTCCTGTTCACAGCGTTTGTTCCGTCTTTTTTTTCACTGTTGTTGTTTGTTTTCCACGTTTGTTTTGCTCATTAACGCCTGATCTTCTGTCAGGATGAAGAGAAGAAACAAAAGAAGAAAATCTTCTTCATCAAACAGGAACTGAAGATCCAGGTTTCTGCACCATCGACGTTCTTTCACTAGATTTAACCCTCAAACACCATCATCAAAATATCAAACTAGGACAAAACACGACAAATGAAAAAGTTTTCTTTTATTTTTAACTGTTTAATGTCCAAAAGAAAAACTGACATGAGGGACCAGATAAAAACTAAATCACTGAAATTAAACATTCATCAACAACAAAATTACTAAAAATAAAAATAGATCTGGATCGGCTCCTCTCCACTCCGGCACTGCAGGCGGATCAAATCCACAAGAATTATAATCACTGTGTGATTCCACTGAATCCGTTCCACGGGTGATAGATATATTTTTTTTCTAGGATGGTAGGGGAAAGTCCCGCCTCCTTTGCCTCTGATTGGCTAGAAAACTTGGAAACGTCATCACACGCTCAAACCAAGAGAGAACCAGAATCTGTCAGATCTGGAGTAAAAATGACTGAAATATTTCTGATCTCCATCTGAATTCTCCTAAAATCAGGACTTTGTGATTGTTATTCAGAACCACTGAGCTGAATAAAGAGAGCAGGTAAACTCCAGGACCGCTCTGACTGACCTTATTCCCTACATGCAGCTAAAAAACAACCCAGACCTACTTTACCCTCCATCACTAACATCAGCCTGTGAACACGAGTCTGTGGGAGAAAGCAGGTTAAACAAAGATGTGAAAGGAAACGCTGGAGATACTCAGACAAACAACATCATGAAGATCACCTGGAGGTCACTTCACACATCTATAATCAGGACAGGTGCGTCGGAGAGCCGGAGGGGAAAACCCCGCTCTCTGTCCAACTCACAGAAACAGAATCGAGGTTTCAGGACCTTCATCAGGCAGAAACATTAAATCCTCTTTTTCTGGACGGAGCGCCGGGGTTTTCCTCTGAGCAGATTTAAGACGGAAACAAAAAGAGTGATTCTGTGTTTCAGATCCAGGACCGCCAACATGATCTCCTAAAAGTTTGAAGTCAGAACTTGGAGAAGTTGATGTTCACCTTGTGACCGCGATGACTCAGAGCTGGAACGTCATCCTGCTGCGTTATCTTTAGACGGCACAAACATAATAACATAATGGAGCAGAAACTCTGACTCTGCAGACGCATGTCTGAGATATTTTCAAACATCATCCACAAATATCACTCAAGGAAACGCTGACGTGATGACCACAACCAGGACCACGGAAAAACCTCTGAAGACCACAAACTTCCCCTCAGGAGACCGGACTCCTCCACCTCCAACCATCTCCACCCACGTCCTCCAACAAACCTCCAGATCTTCTGAAGATTCTTTAATCGTACGAGAAAATGTTAATGGACTTCAGCAGAGTTCCTCCTCGACCACATGAGGCCACAGAGGGCTGCAGGAACGCCATCCCGGGTCAGCGGGATCGTGTGTGAGGTCGGCGGTTTGGCCCTGAAGACTCTGGGGTCTCTGAACCTCAGACTGATTTATGGCCTTTCATGGGAAACACATTGAGTGTTCAGATGTTTGAGACGTTGATGAGGCCTGTGAGCTCTTATCTCCTGCAGGGTTCAGAGTTTACAGATCAGTCTTTCCTCTCAGCAGAGACACAAACACGGACGCTCGGCGGCCTGGAGATCCACACGGGGGTCAGTCCTTCAGAGTCGGTGACGCCCCGGGACCCGGGGCCTCGATTATCCGCCGTTCAGAGAAAAGGTTCGAGATTCTGTCGTAGGATAAAATGTCGAATGTGCGTAAGAACAAAAAAACCTGCAGACACAGTCGTACGAACGAGTCAGTAATCATCGATGATAAATCTGACCTGTTCTTTCCTGGC
>OY660883.1:902500-925000 GCA_962446985.1 Xyrichtys novacula
ACATACTATACTATGACATTTTGATCATACTATACTATGATATTATTTTCCATATTAAAAAAGGAAAAAAAATTTCACACTAAAATTAGAAATTTTTGTCATACTATACTATGTCATTTTTATCATACTATACTATGACATTATTTTCCAAATTAAAAAAGGAAAAAGATTTTCACACTAAAATTTGAATTTTATGTCATACTATACTATGACATTTTGATCATACTATACTATGACATTATTTTCAATATTAAAAAAGGAAAAAAAATTTCACACTAAAATTAGAAATTTTTGTCATACTATACTATGACATTTTTATCATACTATACTATGACATTTTTTTTCATATCAAAAAAGGATTTTTATTTTCACACTTAAAGTTGAAATTTTTAACATACTATACTATGACATTTTTATCATACTATACTATGATATTATTTTCCATATTAAAAAAGGAAAAAAAAAATTCACACTTAAATTTGAAATTTTTACCATACTATACAATGACATTTTTATCATACTGTACTACGACATTATTTTCAATATTAAAAAAGGAAAAAAATTTTCACACTTAAATTTGAAATTTTTAACATACTATACTATGACATTTTTATCATACTATACTATGACATTATTTTCCATATTAAAAAAGGAAAATATTTTTTACACTTAAATTTGAAAATTTTAACATACTATACTGTGACATTTTTATCATACTATACTGTGACATTTTTATCATACTATACTGTGACATTATTTTCAATAAAAAAATAGCATTTTTTTTTCACACTAAAATTTGAAATTTTTGTCATACTATACTATGACATTTTTATCATACTATACTATGACATTATTTTCCATATTAAAAAAGGAAAAAAATTTTCACACTAAAATTTGAAATTTTTGTCATACTATACTATGACATTTTGATCATACTATACTATGACATTATTTTCCAAATTAAAAAAGGAAAAAAATTTTCACACTAAAATTTGAAATTTTTGTCATACTATACTATGACATTTTTATCATACTATACTATGAAATTATTTTTCATATCAAAAAAGGAATTTTATTTTCACACATTAAAATTTGAAATTTTTGTCATACTATACTATGAAATTTTTTCAACATACTATACTATGACAATTATATTATACAACACTATGAAATTTTTATCATACAGTCGTACTATACTATGACTGTTTTCTTTAAACATGCCATGCTATGACAGTTTTATGACATACTATGGTATGAGATCATTGTTATACCACATAACAACATGGCCAGTGCAGTGGTGCAGTGGTTAGCACTGTTGTCTCACAGTCAGAAGGTCCCGGGTTCAAATCCCAGTAAAGGCACTTCTGTTCACAGTTTGCATAATCTCATTTGTGGGTTAACTCCAGGTGCTTTGATTTCCTCTAGCTGTCCAAAAACAGGCCGATGTGTGGTTCCTTTAATTGGCAACTTTAGAATACTTGTACGTTTTTTAATCATGCTATACTATCAGAGTTTTATCATAATGTGCTGTGACAGTATTTTTCATACAGAAATATATTTTTTCCACACCAAAGCTTTGAAATATATAACAAACTATACTATGAGATTATTTTTTATAATTTAACTTTGAAATTTTAAACATACTATACTATGAGATTATTTTTCATACAGAAATAGGAAAGATTTAGACACACTAAAATTTGAAATTTTTAACATACTATACTATGACATTTTGATCATAGTATACTTTGACATTATTTTCCATATCAAAAAAGGAATTGTTTTTCACACTAAAATTTGAAATTTTTAACATACTATACTATGTCATTTTTATCATACTATACTATGATATTATTTTCCATATTAAAACAGGAAAAAAATTTCACACTAAAATTTGAATTTTTTGTCATGCTATACTATGTCATTTTTTATCATACTATACTATGACATTATTTTCCATATTAAAACAGGAAAAAAATTTTCACACTAAAATTTGAAATTTTTGTCATACTATACTATGTCATTTTTTATCATACTATACTATGACATTATTTTCCAAATTAAAAAAGGAAAAAAATTTTCATACTAAAATTTGAAATTTATGTCATACTATACTATGACATTTTTATCATTCTATACTATGACATTATTTTCCAAATTAAAAAAGGAAAACAATTTTCACACTAAAATTTGAAATTTTTAACATACTATACTATGACATTTTTATCACACTATACTATGATATTATTTTCCATATTAAAACAGGAAAAAAATTTTCACACTAAAATTTGAATTTTTTGTCATGCTATACTATGTCATTTTTTATCATACTATACTATGACATTATTTTCCATATTAAAAAAGGAAAAAAAATTTCATACTAAAATTTGAAATTTATGTCATACTATACTATGACATTTTGATCATACTATACTATGTCATTGTTTTCCATATTAAAACAGGAAAAAAATTTTCACACTAAAATTTGAAATTTTTAACATTCTATACTATGACATTTTTATCATACTATACTATGATATTATTTTCCATATTAAAACAGGAAAAAATATTTCACACTAAAATTTGAAATTTATGTCATACTTTACTATGTCATTTTTATCATGCTATACTATGACATTGTTTTCCATATTAAAACAGGAAAAAAATTTTCACACTAAAATTTGAAATTTTTGTCATACTATACTATGTCATATTTATCATACTATACTATGACATTATTTTCCAAATTAAAACAGGAAAAAAATTTTCACACTAAAATTTGAAATTTATGTCATACTATACTATGACATTTTTATCATATTATACTATGACATTATTTTCCAAATTAAAAAAGGAAAAAAATTTTCACACTAAAATTTGAAATTTATGTCATACTATACTATGACATTTTGATCATACTATACTATGACATTATTTTCCATATTAAAAAAGGAAAAAAAATTTCACACTAAAATCAGAAATTTTTGTCATACTATACTATGACATTTTTATCATACTATACTATGACATTATTTTTCATATCAAAAAAGGAATTTTTTTTCACACTTAAATTTGATATTTGTCATACTATACTATGTCATTTTTATCATACTATACTATGACATTGTTTTCCATATTAGAAAAGGAAAAAAATTTTCACACTAAAATTTGAAATTTTTAACATACTATACTATGACATTTTTATCATACTATACTATGATATTATTTTCCATATTAAAACCGGAAAAAAAAATTCACACTAAAATTTGAAATTTTTGTCATACTATACTATGTCATTTTTATCATACTATACTATGACATTATTTTCCAAATTAAAAAAGGAAAAAAATTTTCACACTAAAATTTGAAATTTATGTCATACTATACTATGACATTTTGATCATACTATACTATGACATTATTTTCCATGTTAAAAAAGGAAAAAATTTTCACACTAAAATTTGAAATTTTTGTCATACTATACTATGTCATTTTTATCATACTATACTATGACATTATTTTCCAAATTAAAAAAGAAAAAAAATTTTCACACTAAAATTTGAAATTTATGTCATACTATACATAACATTTTGATCATACTATACTATGACATTATTTTCCATATTAAAAAAGGAAAAAAATTTTCACACTAAAATTATAAATTTTTGTCATACTATACTATGACATTTTTATCATACTATACTATGACATTATTTTTCATATCAAAAAAGGAATTTTTTTTTCACACTTAAAAATGAAATTTTTGTCTTACTATACTATGTCATTTTTATCATACTATACTATGACATTGTTTTCCATATTAAAAAAGGAAAAAAAATTTCACACTAAAATTTGAAATTTTTAACATACTATACTATGACATTTTTATCATACTATACTATGATATTATTTTCCATATTAAAACAGGAAAAAAATTTTCACACTAAAATTTGAAATTTTTAACATACTATACTATGACATTTTGATCATACTATACTATGATATTATTTTCCATATTAAAACAGGAAAAAAAATTTCACACTAAAATTTGAAATTTTTAACATACTATACTATGACATTTTTATCATACTACACTATGATATTATTTTCCATATTAAAACAGGAAAAAAATTTTCACACTAAAATTTGAAATTTTTGTCATACTATACTATGTCATATTTATCATACTATACTATGACATTATTTTCCAAATTAAAACAGGAAAAAAATTTTCACACTAAAATTTGAAATTAATGTCATACTATACTATGTCATTTTTATCATATTATACTATGACATTATTTTCCAAATTAAAAAAGGAAAAAAATTTTCACACTAAAATTTGAAATTTATGTCATACTATACTATGACATTTTGATCATACTATACTATGACATTATTTTCCATATTAAAAAAGGAAAAAAATTTTCACACTAAAATCAGAAATTTTTGTCATACTATACTATGACATTTTTATCATACTATACTATGACATTATTTTTCATATCAAAAAAGGAATTTTTTTTCACACTTAAATTTGATATTTGTCATACTATACTATGTCATTTTTATCATACTATACTATGACATTGTTTTCCATATTAGAAAAGGAAAAAAATTTTCACACTAAAATTTGAAATTTTTAACATACTATACTATGACATTTTTATCATACTATACTATGATATTATTTTCCATATTAAAACCGGAAAAAAAATTTCACACTAAAATTTGAAATTTTTGTCATACTATACTATGTCATTTTTATCATACTATACTATGACATTATTTTCCAAATTAAAAAAGGAAAAAAATTTTCACACTAAAATTTGAAATTTATGTCATACTATACTATGACATTTTGATCATACTATACTATGACATTATTTTCCATATTAAAAAAGGAAAAAATTTTCACACTAAAATTTGAAATTTTTGTCATACTATACTATGTCATTTTTATCATACTATACTATGACATTATTTTCCAAATTAAAAAAGAAAAAAAATTTTCACACTAAAATTTGAAATTTATGTCATACTATACATAACATTTTGATCATACTATACTATGACATTATTTTCCATATTAAAAAAGGAAAAAAATTTTCACACTAAAATTATAAATTTTTGTCATACTATACTATGACATTTTTATCATACTATACTATGACATTATTTTTCATATCAAAAAAGGAATTTTTTTTTTCACACTTAAAAATGAAATTTTTGTCTTACTATACTATGTCATTTTTATCATACTATACTATGACATTGTTTTCCATATTAAAAAAGGAAAAAAAATTTCACACTAAAATTTGAAATTTTTAACATACTATACTATGACATTTTTATCATACTATACTATGATATTATTTTCCATATTAAAACAGGAAAAAAATTTTCACACTAAAATTTGAAATTTTTAACATACTATACTATGACATTTTGATCATACTATACTATGATATTATTTTCCATATTAAAACAGGAAAAAAAATTTCACACTAAAATTTGAAATTTTTAACATACTATACTATGACATTTTTATCATACTACACTATGATATTATTTTCCATATTAAAACAGGAAAAAAATTTTCACACTAAAATTTGAAATTTTTGTCATACTATACTATGTCATATTTATCATACTATACTATGACATTATTTTCCAAATTAAAACAGGAAAAAAATTTTCACACTAAAATTTGAAATTAATGTCATACTATACTATGTCATTTTTATCATATTATACTATGACATTATTTTCCAAATTAAAAAAGGAAAAAAATTTTCACACTAAAATTTGAAATTTATGTCATACTATACTATGACATTTTGATCATACTATACTATGACATTATTTTCCATATTAAAAAAGGAAAAAAATTTTCACACTAAAATCAGAAATTTTTGTCATACTATACTATGACATTTTTATCATACTATACTATGACATTATTTTTCATATCAAAAAAGGAATTTTTTTTCACACTTAAATTTGATATTTGTCATACTATACTATGTCATTTTTATCATACTATACTATGACATTGTTTTCCATATTAGAAAAGGAAAAAAATTTTCACACTAAAATTTGAAATTTTTAACATACTATACTATGACATTTTTATCATAGTATACTATGATATTATTTTCCATATTAAAACCGGAAAAAAAATTTCACACTAAAATTTGAAATTTTTGTCATACTATACTATGTCATTTTTATCATACTATACTATGACATTATTTTCCAAATTAAAAAAGGAAAAAAATTTTCACACTAAAATTTGAAATTTATGTCATACTATACTATGACATTTTGATCATACTATACTATGACATTATTTTCCATATTAAAAAAGGAAAAAATTTTCACACTAAAATTTGAAATTTTTGTCATACTATACTATGTCATTTTTATCATACTATACTATGACATTATTTTCCAAATTAAAAAAGAAAAAAAATTTTCACACTAAAATTTGAAATTTATGTCATACTATACATAACATTTTGATCATACTATACTATGACATTATTTTCCATATTAAAAAAGGAAAAAAATTTTCACACTAAAATTATAAATTTTTGTCATACTATACTATGACATTTTTATCATACTATACTATGACATTATTTTTCATATCAAAAAAGGAATTTTTTTTTTCACACTTAAAAATGAAATTTTTGTCTTACTATACTATGTCATTTTTATCATACTATACTATGACATTGTTTTCCATATTAAAAAAGGAAAAAAAATTTCACACTAAAATTTGAAATTTTTAACATACTACACTATGACATTTTTATCATACTATACTATGATATTATTTTCCATATTAAAACAGGAAAAAAATTTTCACACTAAAATTTGAAATTTTTGTCATACTATACTATGTCATTTTTATCATACTATACTATGACATTATTTTCCAAATTAAAAAAGGAAAAAAATTTTCACACTAAAATTTGAAATTTTTGTCATACTATACTATGTCATATTTATCATACTATACTATGACATTATTTTCAAAATTAAAACAGGAAAAAAATTTTCACACTAAAATTTGAAATTTATGTCATACTATACTATGTCATTTTTATCATACTATACTATGACATTATTTTCCAAATTAAAAAAGGAAAACAATTTTCACACTAAAATTTGAAATTTATGTCATACTATACTATGACATTTTGATCATACTATACTATGACATTATTTTCCATATTAAAAAAGGAAAAAAATTTTCACACTAAAATCAGAAATTTTTGTCATACTATACTATGACATTTTTATCATACTATACTATGACATTATTTTTTATATCAAAAAAGGAATTTTTTTTTCACACTTAAATTTGATATTTGTCATACTATACTATGTCATTTTTATCATACTATACTATGACATTGTTTTCCATATTAGAAAAGGAAAAAAATTTTCACACTAAAATTTGAAATTTTTAACATACTATACTATGACATTTTTATCATACTATACTATGATATTATTTTCCATATTAAAACAGGAAAAAAATTTTCACACTAAAATTTGAAATTTTTGTCATACTATACTATGTCATTTTTATCATACTATGCTATGACATTATTTTCCATATTAAAAAAGGAAAAAAATTTTCACACTAAAATTTGAAATTTTTGTCATAGTATACTATGACATTTTGATCATACTATACTATGACATTATTTTCCATATTAAAAAAGGAAAAAAATTTTCACACTAAAATTAAAAATTTTTGTCATACTATACTATGACATTTTTATCATACTATACTATGACATTATTTTTCATATCAAAAAAGGAATTTTTTTTTCACACTTAAATTTGAAATTTTTGTCATACTATACTATGTCATTTTGATCAAACTATACTATGACATTGTTTTCCATATTAAAAAAGGAAAAAAAATTTTACACTAAAATTTGAAATTTTTAACATACTATACTATGTTATTTTGATCATACTATACTATGATATTATTTTCCATATTAAAACAGGAAAAAAATTTTCACACTAAAATTTGAAATTTTTGTCATACTATACTATGTCATTTTTATCATACTATACTATGACATTATTTTCCAAATTAAAACAGGAAAAAAATTTTCACACTAAAATTTGAAATTTATGTCATACTATACTATGTCATTTTTATCATATTATACTATGACATTATTTTCCAAATTAAAAAAGGAAAAAAATTTTCACACTAAAATTTGAAATTTATGTCATACTATACTATGACATTTTGATCATACTATACTATGACATTATTTTCCATATTAAAAAAGGAAAAAAATTTTCACACTAAAATCAGAAATTTTTGTCATACTATACTATGACATTTTTATCATACTATACTATGACATTATTTTTCATATCAAAAAAGGAATTTTTTTTTCACACTTAAATTTGATATTTGTCATACTATACTATGTCATTTTTATCATACTATACTATGACATTGTTTTCAATATTAGAAAAGGAAAAAAATTTTCACACTAAAAATTTGAAATTTTTAACATACTATACTATGACATTTTTATCATACTATACTATGATATTATTTTCCATATTAAAACAGGAAAAAAATTTTCACACTAAAATTTGAAATTTTTGTCATACTATACTATGTCATTTTTATCATACTATACTATGACATTATTTTCCAAATTAAAAAAGGAAAAAAATTTTCACACTAAAATTTGAAATTTATGTCATACTATACTATGACATTTTGATCATACTATACTATGACATTATTTTCCATATTAAAAAAGGAAAAAATTTTCACACTAAAATTTGAAATCTTTGTCATACTATACTATGTCATTTTTATCATACTATACTATGACATTATTTTCCAAATTAAAAAAGGAAAAAAAATTTCACACTAAAATTTGAAATTTATGTCATACTATACTATGACATTTTGATCATACTAAACTATGACATTATTTTCCATATTAAAAAAGGAAAAAAATTTTCACACTAAAATTATAAATTTTTGTCATACTATACTATGACATTTTTATCATACTATACTATGACATTATTTTTCATATCAAAAAAGGAAAAAAATTTTCACACTTAAATTTGAAATTTTTGTCATACTATACTATGTCATTTTGATCATACTATACTATGACATTGTTTTCCATATTAAAAAAGGAAAAAAATTTTCACACTAAAATTTGAAATTTTTAACATGCTATACTATGACATTTTGATCATACTATACTATGATATTATTTTCCATATTAAAACAGGAAAAAAATTTTCACACTAAAATTTGAAATTTTTGTCATACTATACTATGTCATTTTTATCATACTATACTATGACATTATTTTCCAAATTAAAACAGGAAAAAAATTTTCACACTAAAATTTGAAATTTATGTCATACTATACTATGTCATTTTTATCATATTATACTATGACATTATTTTCCAAATTAAAAAAGGAAAAAAATTTTCACACTAAAATTTGAAATTTATGTCATACTATACTATGACATTTTGATCATACTATACTATGACATTATTTTCCATATTAAAAAAGGAAAAAAATTTTCACACTAAAATCAGAAATTTTTGTCATACTATACTATGACATTTTTATCATACTATACTATGACATTATTTTTCATATCAAAAAAGGAATTTTTTTTTCACACTTAAATTTGATATTTGTCATACTATACTATGTCATTTTTATCAAACTATACTATGACATTGTTTTCAATATTAGAAAAGGAAAAAAATTTTCACACTAAAATTTGAAATTTTTAACATACTATACTATGACATTTTTATCATACTATACTATGATATTATTTTCCATATTAAAACAGGAAAAAAATTTTCACACTAAAATTTGAAATTTTTGTCATACTATACTATGTCATTTTTATCATACTATACTATGACATTATTTTCCAAATTAAAAAAGGAAAAAAATTTTCACACTAAAATTTGAAATTTATGTCATACTATACTATGACATTTTGATCATACTATACTATGACATTATTTTCCATATTAAAAAAGGAAAAAATTTTCACACTAAAATTTGAAATTTTTGTCATACTATACTATGACATTTTTATCATACTATACTATGACATTATTTTCCAAATTAAAAAAGGAAAAAAAAAATTCTATGATATTATTTTCCATATTAAAACAGGAAAAAAATTTTCACACTAAAATTTGAAATTTTTGTCATACTATACTATGTCATTTTTATCATACTATACTATGACATTATTTTCCAAATTAAAACAGGAAAAAAATTTTCACACTAAAATTTGAAATTTATGTCATACTATACTATGTCATTTTTATCATATTATACTATGACATTATTTTCCAAATTAAAAAAGGAAAAAAATTTTCACACTAAAATTTGAAATTTATGTCATACTATACTATGACATTTTGATCATACTATACTATGACATTATTTTCCATATTAAAAAAGGAAAAAAATTTTCACACTAAAATCAGAAATTTTTGTCATACTATACTATGACATTTTTATCATACTATACTATGACATTATTTTTCATATCAAAAAAGGAATTTTTTTTTCACACTTAAATTTGATATTTGTCATACTATACTATGTCATTTTTATCAAACTATACTATGACATTGTTTTCAATATTAGAAAAGGAAAAAAATTTTCACACTAAAATTTGAAATTTTTAACATACTATACTATGACATTTTTATCATACTATACTATGATATTATTTTCCATATTAAAACAGGAAAAAAATTTTCACACTAAAATTTGAAATTTTTGTCATACTATACTATGTCATTTTTATCATACTATACTATGACATTATTTTCCAAATTAAAAAAGGAAAAAATTTTCACACTAAAATTTGAAATTTATGTCATACTATACTATGACATTTTGATCATACTATACTATGACATTATTTTCCATATTAAAAAAGGAAAAAATTTTCAAAATTTTCACACTAAAATTTGAAATTTATGTCATACTATACTATGACATTTTGATCATACTATACTATGACATTATTTTCCATATTAAAAAAGGAAAAAATTTTCACACTAAAATTTGAAATTTTTGTCATACTATACTATGACATTTTTATCATACTATACTATGACATTATTTTCCAAATTAAAAAAGGAAAAAAAAAATTCACACTAAAATTTGAAATTTATGTCATACTATACTATGACATTTTGATCATACTAAACTATGATATTATTTTCCATATTAAAAAAGGAAAAAAATTTTCACACTAAAATTATAAATTTTTGTCATACTATACTATGACATTTTTATCATACTATACTATGACATTATTTTTCATATCAAAAAAGGAATTTTTTTTTCACACTTAAATTTGAAATTTTTGTCATACTATACTATGTCATTTTTATCATACTATACTATGACATTGTTTTCCATATTAAAAAAGGAAAAAAATTTTCACACTAAAATTTGAAATTTTTAACATACTATACTATGACATTTTGATCATACTATACTATGATATTATATTCCATATTAAAACAGGAAAAAAATTTTCACACTAAAATTTGAAATTTTTGTCATACTATACTGTCATTTTTATCATACTATACAATGACATTATTTTCCAAATTAAAAAAGGAAAAAAAAATTTTCACACTAAAATTATAAATTTTTGTCATACTATACTATGACATTTTGATCATACTAAACTATGACATTTTTTTTCATATCAAAAAAGGATTTTTATTTTCACACTAAAAGTTGAAATTTTTAACATACTTTACTATGTCATTTTTATCATACTATACTATGACATTATTTTCCATATTAAAAAAGGAAAAAAAATTTCACACTAAAATTAGAAATTTTTGTCATACTATACTATGACATTATTTTTCATAACAAAAAAGGAATTTTTTTCACACTTAAATTTGAAATTTTTGTCATACTATACTATGTCATTTTTTTCATACTATACTATGACATTGTTTTCCATATTAAAAAAGGAAAAAGATTTTCACACTAAAATTTGAAATTTTTAACATACTATACTATGACATTTTTATCATACTATACTATGACATTATTTTCAATATTAAAAAAGGAAAAAAATTTTCACACTTAAATTTGAAATTTTTAACATACTATACTATGACATTTTTATCATACTATACTATGACATTATTTTCCATATTAAAAAAGGAAAATATTTTTCACACTTAAATTTGAAAATTTTAACATACTATACTATGACATTTTTATCATTCTATACTATGACATAATTTTTCATATTAAAAAAGGAAAAAAATTTTCACACTAAAATTTGAATTTTTTGCCATACTATACTATGATATTTTATCATTCTGTACTATGACATTATTTTCCATATTAAAAAAGGAAAAAAAAATTCACACTAAATTTTGAAATTTTTGTCACACTATACTATGACATTTCTATCATACTATACTATTACATTATTTTTCATATCAAATGCGGAATTTTTTTTTCACACTAAAATTTGAAATTTTTGTCATACTATACTATGACATTTTATCATACTGTACTATGACATTATTTTCAATATTAAAAAAGGAAAAAAAAATTCACACTAAAATTTTGAAATTTTTGTCATTCTATACTATGACATTTTTATCATACTATACTATTACATTATTTTTCATATCAAAAAAGGAATTTTTCTTCACACTAAAATTTGAAATTTTTGTCATACTATACTATGACATTATTTTTCATACAAACATGAATTTTTTTTCACACTTCAATTTGAATTTTTTGTCATACTATACTATGACATTATTTTTCATACAAACATGAATTTTTTTTTCACACTAAAATTGGACATTTTTATCATACTATACTATGACATTATTTTCCATATTAAAAAAGGAAAAAAAATTTCACACTAAAATTTGAAATTTTTAACATACTATACTATGACATTTTTATCATACTATACTATGACATTATTTTTCATACAAACATATGAATTTTTTTTCACACTAAAATTTAAAATTTTTAACATCCTATACTAACCCATTTTTGTCATACTATACTATGACATTATTTTCCATATTAAAACAGGAAAAAAAATTTCACACTTAAATTTGAAATTTTTGTCATACTAAACTATGACATTATTTTTCATACAAACATATGAATTTTTTTTTCACACTAAAATTTGAAATTGTTTAACTTACTATACTATGACATTTTGATCATACTATACTAAGACATTATTTTCCATATCAAAAAAGGAAAAAAAATTTCACACTAAAATTTGAAATTGTTTAACTTACTATACTATGACATTTTGATCATACTATACTATGACATTATTTTCCATATCAAAAAAGGAAAAAAAATTTCACACTAAAATTTGAAATTTTTAACATACTATACTATGACATTATTTCCAGTATCAAAATAGCAAAATTTTTCCAAAATAAAATGTGAACGTTTAATCACCCTATACTTTATCGTACTACACTATAACATCTTAAAATATATTTTTTTCACACCAAAATATTAAATTTTTATCTTACCATACAATGACATTTTTTATATTTAAATATGAAATTATTTACTAATTACTTCGTTGTAGCTGTTTGTGTTCGCCACTTCACTGAGGACACTTTTGGAAACAAAGACGAGGGTGAGCTGGATCAGAGTCTCAGCTGGTCCTGAAACCTGGAGCTGTTCATCTTAAAAGACCTTCATGAAGCTCAGAGACTGGAAACACCATTATAACAGCTGATAACAGAGCTAATGAGGACACTGACAGCTGGCCTGAGAAATATTCTGGTCATTTCATGACTTCATAGCTGTGTAAAAAGTAGCACCCCATGCAGTGTTTAGCCTTTTCGGTGGAAACGCAGCAGAACAAAGGCTTGACACCAACTGCGAGCCTCAAACCTTTCCTGTAAAGACGTCAGTTTTAGCTATTGAAGAGCTACAAAGCTGTGTAAACTGTAACACCCAGTCAAAAGTGTTAAAGAGAGCCTGACGT
The DNA here is from genome assembly GCA_962446985.1 of Xyrichtys novacula. Classification (NCBI taxonomy): domain Eukaryota; kingdom Metazoa; phylum Chordata; class Actinopteri; order Labriformes; family Labridae; genus Xyrichtys; species Xyrichtys novacula. The sequence goes on from OY660883.1 coordinate 916,589, forward strand.
GTTTGTGTTAGCGCTCCGTCTCAAGCAGAGTGAAGTTTCTGTCCATCACGTTTTTATCTACGAGTGATTCGGAGCAGATCAGGAGAACATCGATCAATCAGGACAGAATTCACCCTCCGACATGAACGAGTGAAAAATATCAGGAACGATCAGAGAGACGGAGACGCCTGCGAAACAGACTGTGTTCATTCATCTCATTCATCATCCTGCTGCTGAAAGAGCGGCCAACACATTCCTGCACACACACACACACACACACACACACACACACACACACACACACACACACGGTTTAATTTCCTGGCCTGCTATCGTTTTACCCTGCAGAGTCGTCAAAATAGGATTAAAGTGTTTAATAAAGGACGATTCCCACCATGAGGAAATGACTCCACAGGGCAACACACACACACACACACACAGACACACACACACACACACACTTTAAACACACAAAACAGTGTAACACCTCAGAAGTCCTCTGTGTGATCATCTGCTCCGTCTCTGAGTTTCCTCTGGATTAATGAACACCTGAAGGCTTACATAACCCCGAGCACGAGTCCAACACACACACACACACACACACACACACACACACACACACACACACACACACACACACACACACACACACACACACACAGGTTTTGTTTTGTATCTGACTGAAATCTCATGCTGTGATGTCTCTTCAAAAACCCGACGGTCCATCTCGAGGAGTCCATCCTAGAAACAGGAAATCAAAGTCCTCCATAAAAGGAAACAGGAAGTCCAGTATGGAGGGGATAATGGGGATGATGGTGGAAACTGGACAAACAGAGGCAGGTTAAAGGAGATGTGAATGAAGCTGAACGAGCGGTCAGAGAATAAAATAGAGGTCCAGGTGAACGAGTTCTTCGAGGAAAAGTTCATTACTGAAGTTTATCAGGATCTGACGTCAACGTCCTCCTGACATGACAAGTCAGGGAGAACTTCTGAGCTCAGAGGGAGTGAGAGAGACGAGAGGAACAGGAACTGATAACCTGTAATAATAACAGCGTGATTGACTTACAAAGAAGGTTTTCAAAGGTCTTTAAACCTCCGACGCAGCGCAGAGCGAGAGCGTTTCCACTAATCCGAACAAAAGACAAACTACGGAGCAATCTTCAGATCACTCTGCTCATTCATGAGAGACGGAGGTTTTTAGGACTGAACTCTCTCTGAGGTTCAAAACAAAGTGAAAATACACTCTTTCATTAGAGGTTCAGGAACACCAGAGACGTCTCTGGACCTGAGCCAGTTCAAGGTGGACTAAAGGGACGAGGGAAACTGTCCTGATTGGTTTTCTTAGACGCCACATCCTCCTCTGTAAAAGGAAAGACGACCGAGCTGGTTCTCAGCTCCCAGTCCAAGTCTAGAGACCCTGATGGTCTGGGGATCATCAGAGTCCACGTCATCTTTGAAGGCCCCATTACTGCTGAACAATATCTCCAGGTTTAGGAGCAACATCTGCGTCCATCCAGTCAAAGACCTTTTCAGGGAAGACCTTCAGATGATCCTAAACCACATTCTGACAGCAGGGATTAAAACCAAAGTCATCGTTCAGAACTGCACATTTTTAATTTTTTACGGCGCCCTTATAAAACCACAGACAGCAATAATTTTAGCTGTTTTAACCCTGAAACTCCGTCAGATTATCTTCATCTCCATTTTTAATCCTAATCCAAACAGGTTTACAGCAGAGAGGACAGTCCTCAGAATACCGGTGTCTCCCTGATGTTTAGTTCAGTCCTCAACGACACGACTGAAGTCCTGAAGTTTATTTTACTTTTCCAAACCGACCGGGAAACAATTCACATCAAATTCAGTTTCAGTCTGACTGAAGAGGAACCAGAACAAAGACTGGAAACAACAAGAACCGTTTAACTATAATGATCTGATATCTGTTTAAGGTTCCCTGAAGACGTCGTCGATGTTCGGTCTTCCTCAAACCAGGCGGACAAAGTTTACACAGAAAGGTTCGATTTTTACCGTCTGTGTCGTCGTTGACTTTGATATAAAACTCTTTTAAGTGTTCAGACGAGTCTGTGCGCTCCGGGCAGCGAGTGCTCCTCCCTCGTCCATCATGTTTACCGACGTATTTGTCAGAGCGACTGACAGGCTGTTGGCGGTTGTCAGATTGGGTGTCTTTCCTCTAAATATGAAGGTCTGTTTACGGCGTGTTTTAGTGTTTTAGTTTGGGTTTCTCCTTGAAGACTCTGGACATCTGAGACACTCGTGAACGGAGTTTAGAACGCCACTACAGACGCCAGAATGAGCATGTTCAACATCAGCGAAATAAAGAACGATACGCTCATGTTCGCCTGAAATATGAACGAGTTCATGAACGATCGTTTATTGACGATCGTTCATAAACTCGTGGCTCTGAAGGAGAAGAGTCCTGGACTGATGTGGTCCTGACTCTGAAGACATTTAGAGTTTAGAAACCATCAAAGTCTGTTTTGGTCAGTCTCTGTTAAGATCTGGACTCTGTTGGAGAGTCTTCAATGATCTAGACTTCACCAGGTAACTGGATTAAACTGAGGATCTATGGTCCCTGGTCTAGAACTGGTCTTTCTGAATCAGAACTGGGATGTCCGGGTTTCTGGTGGGATGTCTTTGGATTTTCTTTTGTCCATGAGGTCCAAACTTGACTTTGAAGATGGTTTTGAAGGTCTTATTTGGGTTTTCATGGTCCTGGGTTGTCATGTGGAAGTTTATGGTCTAAGATTAACCTTCAGGTCTTTGATTTCTTAATCCTAATCTGGGGTTATTTCATATTGATCGTCTAAAACAGTTACTGAAGTTGGGCATATGTGGTCCACGCTGGATCCCTGATCTGATCTGAGGACCCGAGGAGCCGGTCTCGGTCTCTCATGCTCACTTTCTTGTGGTTGAGTCTTGAACTCTGACGGTATCAGATCCTCCGCTCAGGTGAACTTCCTGAACTCGCGGCGTGCTCTCACAGTCACGGTCCCATTGTTCCCTTATTTCCTTATTAACAGTGTCACCTTTGGACCAATCAGAGCTCTGCCCTGGATGTGACACGCAGGTGGAGGTGATCATGAATCAGAGCGCCTACGATTAGACCGTGATGATGGTGATGATGGTTTCATGAAGGCTGGGTTATTACCGCCGTGATAAGGCAGGAAGTCAGGATGTGTCGGCTTGATTGACAGACCCTGGAGTTAACTAGGTGTGTGTAGGTGTGTGTGTGTGTGAGTGTGTGTGTGAGTGTGTGCACATGTTCTTACATTCAAGCGTAGGGAAACTGACGTCAAACAAGTTTGGTGTAATGAGCGTCTATTGTAGTGAATGTCACAGGGTTCAGTCGTCTCTCTTTCGCTCCTTCGTTTCTCTTCATTTATTCTTCTGATGACTAAACTCTCCTCTTTCTCTCTGAACTCACATTTCTTCATTTCATTTCCTTTCCTCTTTTTTTTTTACTCTCCAGCTCTAATTCTGAGTCTCTGCAGATATTGTTCATCCTGTTGTTCAGCCGCCGTCATCATTCCTCTGGATTATCCTGACAGGATGATGATGATGATTCAGGAGGATGACGGTAGAAACTCGACTCTTCGAGGTGAGATATTAGAGAAGTTCATTTCATCCTCAGTTCATCCTGAACCGATGAATACATGAACATAAATAATGATCTTTGAGTGGAAATTTAACTCCTCACAGCTGAAGGATTGACCAGTGAGAGTCAGAGAGAGATTATAATCAACAATAATACAACAGAGAGTCGAGGCTCAAACATACAGGATCCGTATTTAGCGCGTATCTCGCAGCAAATAGGTTTCTATTCTAATCAACGCAGCAGAGCGTACAGGGCGTGTCTCAGCTCCGTCGCAGCATCGTATCGAGAGCAGCTCTGCTAAAGATACGTGCCGAGTCGATTTTTGACGCTCTACGCTTCAATCCACACAGAGAAGATCGTTCCTGACAGGAAGTGAAGCAGGAAAACTGTACGTGTCATCTAGTATTTCAAAATAAAAGCCCATCTGTGAACTCCTGACTGTATATCAGTTGGTGTCGATGAGAAATAATCCTGGTTCTGGATTTATCAGTAACAGAACAATCCGATGGTCGATCCCTGATCCATGTGGGCTGAACTACGCTCCAAAAACGCTGATCCTGTATGAGAAACCCAACGCTGCTCTACGGAGCAAATACAGAACAACACGCTCAGTATAGATCCTGGATGTTTTCGGCTTCAGAGTCACAGTTTAAAGTTTTATTTTAGAAATGAGTCGGTCCAAAACTTTCTGCAGTTTCTCAAAAAGTCATGATCTAGATGTTGGTGAAAACTGTCGTCACAAAAACTGTTTTTATCGAGACTCCGAGTCGATCGTCTTGTTGATCGAAAGGTCGGCGGTCCAACTCAAACGTTCTTGGGCGAGACGCTGAACCCTGAGGTGTGTGTGGTTATTACAGACGAGGCCTCTGCTGCTCTAGTGTGTGGACCTGGTTTTAATGTGACGCATAGAGTAACTCAGCTCTTAAGCGTCAGACCCACCGTAACACAGTTAGACCCCCCCTCCAGAGATGAATGTTGCCGACCGCTTGCTTCTCTAGTTATACCAACTTTAGTAACTACAGCGGGGTGCCGCAGCTCAAGGAAGAACATTTATGATCATTTCTTCATGGAAATACAATCAGACCGAGACGCTAAGAAAGAAGAACTACCGCGTCTGTAAAATGATCAATATGGTGATTATTACTTCAAGGAAATGACAAAGAAATGATCATAAATGTTCTTCCTTGAGCTGCGGCACCTCGCTGTAGTTACTAAAGTTGGTATAACTAGAGAAGCAAGCGGTCGGCAACATTCGTCTCTGGAGGGGGTTTATAACTCGGTGTTACGGTGGGTTTGACCCTAGATTAATTTTATGCTGGAATATCCCTTTAACTTCTCTAATCTTATCAGCAGCAGCCTGTCAATCAAGGATCAGGTGAGTCTGCTAATCTGTGATCCATGACGACGACAGGTTGGTTTTTGACCGAGACCAGGTTTACCCGGAGTCTTTGACCTTTACCTCCTCAGAGGACGGTCATTTTTATCTCTAGTCCAGATGAGCAGGTCTGCAGTCGACTCACCCAGAGCTTCACTGGAGCTTCCCTGAGATGGTCTGGAGGTCCTTGTGTCCTGGGTCAGCCCAGCCTGAATGGTCCTGTTGGTCCACCTCCTGCAGGGTTCTGGTGCGTGGACAGCCGGGCTGATGTGGAGGTTGTGGACCTGAAACCATCAGCAGGATTATTTCACCAACAAAACCAGTGAAGGTCTGATTTCAGTGACTGGGAGGCAGATTCATCCCCATGATACTGTTCTTTAACTCGCACCAAATTTAAAGGTCATATTTAAAGTTTCTGATGTTCTCGATCACTTCTTTGTCATTTTCTGTGATGGACACACACTAACACAAAACGCACACACACGAGTACACACTGCAGGGTTTCCTCCCCGCTGCAGGAGAGCTGTGTGTGACTCTGAGAGCCAGAGGAGACTGTAAATCTCACCTGAATTTCCTACAAAGACACACAGAGAACCTTGACCCCACAGCCCCCCCGAGCCTTATATAAGGGTTATCCTGAAGCCTGAGAGTGTGTGTGTGTGTGTGTGTGTGTGTGTGTGTGTGTGTGTGTGTGTGTGTGTGTGTTCGGACAGATGTTTTATGGCTCTGCACGCTGACATTTAAAAGGAGAAAGACACTGAAAACGTCTCCACAGGATGGACAGATGAGGAACGAGGGAGGAAGAGGAGAAAGAGGAGAGGAGGGGAACATTCCCACCGTAAATCAAAAACGCAGACGCTTCGAAAACGCCGCTCCTCAGCAGAAACGGGGACGGAGCGAAGAACCTGAAGAGAAACCTGAGAAGTGATGTGTAAGAGTCATCCTTTAACAGGTTACAGCTGCAGAGTGAGCGAGCGGCGCCGTTACAGCGAGCGCAAAAAACATCCGGAGTGAAGAATGGAGAGGGAATCAGCTGCAGTACCAGCAGAGACCACCGGGGGCCGTGTCCACAACGACGCAGAAACAAGCGGATCGGAATATAAAAGAGTCAAATCAAAAGAGTCGGATCGGAGCGTGCACGGGTTAGAGAAAAAAAACAGACGGTGTTTTGTTTAACGACCAAAAAGGTGAATTTAAGGGTTAAATTATGAAACGATAAAAGAAGATAAAGAAGAGAGGATGGAAGGATAAGAAGGATAACACTAAAAAGAAGAGGGGGAAAAATTAAAGAAGAAGAAACAAAGAAAGAAAGAGAAAAAAAGGAGAAAGAAGAAAAAAGAAAGAAAGAAGAAGAGGAAAGAACAATAAGAAGAATAGAAACAGAAACAGCTGAAAGATCACACACAGGTGGAGAAGGAAAAACAAATGAAGGTGGAAGTCGTTGAAGATGATGAGGGTGAAATTACAGAGGAGATGTTTCTGTTTGGAACTCACGGTTACCATGGTAACCACCTGAGTTTCCCTCTCAGCTCTCTTTGACCTTTGACCCCATCATAAATCTGTTTAAGGACCCGTTTAAATAAAGTTTCAACTACGACAAAAAGATTTTAATACAAAACAGGTTCATCTGTGTGTGTGTGTGTGTGTGTGTGTGTGTGTGAGTGTGTGTGTGTGTGTGAGTGTAGGACAGGTGTGTGTGTGTGTTTGTCTAACAGTTAATGACACTTCCTGCTTCCTCCCTGTTAACACATCAGCTCTGAGTACAGTGATGACTTTAACAGAGACACACACACACACACACACACACACACACACACACACACACACACACACACACACACACACACAGGGATTAAATCTCTAACAGGCCAGAAACTTTTTCTTAACATTTAAAAAAATATTTATTGTATATTGTTAATAATGTTTTTTTACCCCCTTTTTTATCAATTCGTTCATCATTTTAGTTTTTAAATTTTTAAAATTTAGCCAGATTTTTATTTGGTTTATTTGGATTTCTGAACTTGTTTTTTGCATTAAATATTTTGTGATTTAATCCTTCTTTTTTATTATTTGTTTATTTTGTTTTGTCTAATTTGTTCATTTATACTTGACTTTTAACATTTTATTTAATCTATAAATATTTTTGTTTATTATATCTTATTTTGTTTTGATGAGTTATATTTCATTAATTTATTTATTTTAATTTTGTTTTTTCATTTTTTATCTTGTTTAATGTGTTTTTGTTTGTCTTTTATTTTATTTTTTATCTTTTGTGTTTTTAATTTTAATTTATATATTTTTAATGTATTTTGATTTATTTGGTAAACTTTTATTTTAATAGTTTGTAAAATTTATTTATTCTGATTCATTTTGTGTTTCATTTCAATGTTCGGTTTTATTAATTAGTTAATTTGGGTTTATGGTTTTGTTTATTTTATTGTATCCTGAGTCATAGGAGGGCCCTTGTTGGCGCCCCCTAATGGTTGGGCCTACAGAAAAAAACATCCATCAGTGAAATCAGTAAAGATACCATAGCTCTAGACACACACACACACACACACACACACACACACACACACACACACACACACACACACACACAGTGGCGGAGGAACACGGCGTTCTCAGGCAGGAGATGTCAGATACGATCAGTCTGATTGGCTGAGAGCGAACATTGTGTTTCCCATGAGGCCACGTGGCCGGCAGTGGACCCAGACAGACAGGAAGTGCTGATAGAGACGGAGGAAGAGAGGGCGGTTAGAGAGGGGTGGAAAGGTGAAGAAGAGACGGCGATAATGAGATTCAGAGTTACTGTGAAAAATCTAAAGTGAGACGTGACAGCGGACCCTCGACGAGTGAAATCTGACGGAAATCTAAACCGTCTGTATCGACTCAGATTCACCTCAAACTCCACTTCAGTCTGAGGCCCGGCGTTCGCTGCAAGACAGCTGCATTGATGAAAGCTGCAACACGCCACATGACGCCATCATAACCTTCAGAGCTGAAAGTGTGCGATCAGGACACGCCCCTCAGAGTCTACAGGTCTGCGTGGAGATAAGGTCTGGGTCTCTGCAGGTTTGGTCGTGATCGGCATCTATAGATATTTCCCACTTCATTGTTGACCACAAAAAGGTAATTTCAAAGCACCAATCAGAGACATGCTGTCGTAACCATGACGACAACACTTCAACAGCTGCCTGCAGACTGGTGCAGGTTCTCCTGGAGCACTCACCAACTTTGTTTTGGTGATTTCCTAACTCTGCACCCAACCAATCATTATCATCGCCCTTCTGTCAACTCAATCCCAAAGCCGTCTTGTTATCCTGGACGTTGAATTACACGATAATTCGTGTCTTTAAAAGGTAATCCAGGTTTTAAAGCAGCGGGACACAGTCTGCTAAAATAAACGTTTTTAACTGCGATGGAGAAATTTGAGTGAGTGAAC
>OY660883.1:930000-985000 GCA_962446985.1 Xyrichtys novacula
CCTCCTCACCTTTATCGAACAGGACAGCTGAACACAAACAAAGAACCGGCAGAGGACTGGACTGGGCGCTCAGTCTGTGACTGATGAGGACTTCTGACGTCTGTGCGTGTGGTGAAAACTTGAACTGAAGCGGCGCCCTGATGGTGTGGATTTGTACGCAGGTCCAGATCTGGTCTCCTGAGCTGTGATTTGATGCATGTAAAGGAGACGCTGAAGACCTTCTGTTCCATGTTTGGTGTTGTGTCTGTTTTCATGAAGATACTCTTTTATATCCTGCCAGTTTTCTCCTTCACAATAAAAGCCCCCTGATCCTGATGCATGCATACATGTGTTTCCAGGATGTAAATAAGTCTCTGTGTTCCATACGTCCAACTGTGTGTACACGTTTCAGGTTGTGTGCAGATGTTTGCATGCGATATTCTGCCCTCGTGCCTGATTATGTGTGTGTGTGTTTATGTGTGTTTATGTGTGTGTGAGCGTACAGTCCTTACCCACTGTGACTCATCTCTCTGGTTGCAGCTCAAAAACAATCCAGCGCAGGAATTTCCAGATCTGCTCCGTTTGGTCGTGTCCCTCCCAGAATCCTTTTGTCCAGGCTGGAAAAGAAACGAGGCAACAGGAGACTAAACACTGAGGTGGGTTTTTGTTTTTCTGTGGGAGACATCGGCCCAAACCGAGAGCTGCACTCTGTTTGTTCCTGAGGCTCTCTGCCTGTTAAAAAACAAAGAAGACGGAGTAATGACTCTCCGAAGTGCAGCTCCACCCTCACAGCCAAAGAAGCAGACGCTGGCCTTTCGCTGCACTCACACCTGTTCGCCTCATGAGCGATTATTTGATCATTTCACAGTGTTTAAATAACACGAGTTAGCCAAAACAAATCTTTAAATGTTGGTTCATCTCAGAGAATGAATCTCCACCCTGTGGTTTCATGTCTCCACCAACCAGGACCAAAAAATATGGGATGAATCCAAATGTTTTTGTTCGCAGGCAGGGCGAGAGAAGACGATCAGAAACGGATTCTGCTGCGAAAAAAAGGGAGGAATCGTGGGGCGACGCCCACACACACACGAGAGTCAGAGAATGACTGTAAACAAATAAAAATCCACAAACACGTTAAAGATGGAGGGGACGACAAACGTCTGAAGATGATCAAGACTGAGTCATCACGGGGAAAATTGTTCTGACTTCAAATGTCAAAACTTTCCTCAACATTTTCCTGATTTAAGAACTTCTCAAACACAAAACTGGGACTGGACTTTGGTGTCCGCTCAAACTCTTTTAGACAAACTTAAACTGGAACCAGAACCACAAAGAAGAGCCTCGAATATTCAACAATGACGCTAAACGTTCAGCCTCAGAGCGTCCGACCACAGAGGATCCTTGAAATGCTCCCATGGCTCCTGGAATATTTTTGAAGGCCTGTCGCTGCCTGATCCGTCCCGTAAACCCGATTTGTACTGCACATATGGGAAACGAACATCACCTCCTCTACTCGCCATCTTTGCGTCAGCTTCATCATCAGCGAGCTCGCCACAGTCAGACAGGACGCTTCGATTTCTAACAGCCACACTTTTCTTTTTCTTCCCCTGACTGAAGCGGAGCGCCAGAAAGTCAAGAGAACGGCGCCCAGGTTTACGATTAAAGATTCCTACTCCAGCTAAATCATAAAATTTTAACGTAGTTCTAAAAGGCTTGAATGAATGTGAATATTTCGACCAGGTGGTGGCGCTCTCTGTGGTCCAAAAGGTCTCACCGTTCTGGGCAGGAACTCTGGCGAATACCTCGGCATTAGCTCTGGAGCCTCCTGCTAGCTAGCCTGTCCCATCGCCATCGATCGGTAGAGAGGAAGTGACAGATGTTTCACACATATGGACGCAATATTTTTTTTTTGTAGGATGGTAGAAGAAAGTCCCGCCTCCTTTGCCACTCATTGGCTAGAAAAGCTGGAAACATCATCACACGCTTAAGCCAAACACGGGCTGTCGACTCTGTACATCAAACAGAACATTTCAGAACATTATCGCACTTCTGAATCTTCTTACCCTAACCCAACAGACGATGACGTTTCACAGCCTTAAACAATAACCAATCAGAGCTCAGCACTTCTAGCCAATCAGAGGCGAAGGAGGGCGGGACCTTCCCCTACCATCCACAAAAAAAAAAAGGCTTCTGGGACGGATTGGTTAGTGACTGGCCTCGAGGAGTCCCAGACGGTCTTTCAGGGAGTTCCAGAGGTTCTGTTTGGAATTCCAGGCGTTTTCCTGGAAGGTTTTTGAAGGTCCTTTACAGATTTAAAGGTTCCATCAGTGTTAGTGTGGATAATAACAGGGAGCTGTCAGCCAATCAGAGTCGAGTATTTCCTCCAGAATTTCACATTTTCTCAGACTGATACATGTGTGTGTGTGTGTGTGTGTGTGTGTGTGTGTGTGTGTGTGTGTGTGTGTGTGTGTGTGTGTGCATGTGTGTTAATCCCTGGTATTAACAGTGTCTAGACTACGTGGTCTCGGAGGTCCTCCCTCTGAGGGGTCACCTCCCTCCCTCTGTGACTCTCTCACCGGACCACAACTATGACAATCTTCTTCTCATCTCCTCCCTCCCTTGTTTTCTTCCTTGCTTCCTTCTCCCCTTAGTTCTTTTTACCCTATTCTTACTCCCTCTTCTTCTCTCCTTTCCTAGTTTAATTTTCTCATTCCCTTCCCTTTTCTCATGTCTTCTCATTCTCTCTCAGCCGTCTCTTCCTCTCTCTCCGTTGTTTCCTCCGTCCTTACTCTCTACAGTGAAGCTGAGACTCCCCACAGACAGATGAATTAAAACACCTCTAAAGTGTGTTTATAAACGCCCTCCTGTTCAGGTGACTCACATTCAAGTGATTTTCATAAACAACTTCTTCATGAGTGTGGGATCATTTAACACAGCAGCTACAGCTCCACCTTGTGGCCTGTGGATGAACAGCACAATCCCAAAACTCATGACCTGCAGTTTCTTTCTCATTTAAGATCCGCTGGAAATCTAAATAACCTATAACTCACATGTAGGTGGCGCTGCAGCCAATAGTGAGACGTCCCAGCACACAAAGATCATTGAATGTCAAATGTCATGTGTTGTAGTTTTGTCACTTTTCAGGACTTTTCAAGACTTTTCAGGACTTTTCAGGACTTTTCAGGACCAAAGCTGCAGAATTAGCCGAGAAATAAAGAAGCGAAACAGAGAAAACAGAATAAATGTTGGAGCGTCGACCTTAAAACACGAGAAACTCCAGGAAGAAAAAACTGAATAAAAGACAGAAGAATAAAAAAAACAAGGACGAATAAGTGTGTGTGTGTGTGTGTGTGTGTGTGTGTGTGTGTGTGTGTGTGTGTGTGTGTGTACACAGTAATGAAAGTGTATGGGTCTCCTGGGAGAGCTGAGTCACTTTTCCCTTTGACCTGAAAGTGTGTGTGTGTGTGTCTGTGTGTGTGTGTGTGTCTGTGTGTGTGTGTGTGCGTGTGTGTGTGTGTGTGGATGTGGCCTTTTGTCTGTGGTGGCTGTCAGTTCTGATGTGATTCCCAGATCCGACACACACACACACACACATAGAGATGGTCATTAAGTGGCGTCATAGAGGGAAAACGAGGGATGAATGGGTAAAAACTGGAGAGAGAGAAAAAAAAACAGGAAACAAGAGAGAGAGAGAGAGAGAGAGAGAGAGAGTTTGGACAGAAATCAATGAGAAAGAAAAGGAGGGATTAAAATAGAGGACGGACTTTTTAAAGATGGAGAGAAACATGAGATTAAAGTGAACGAACAGAGAAATCCTCAACCACGACCCCGACAGGGTTTCCACGGACCTGAAGATCTCAGCTCTGAGTCTCATCCTGGTTCTTTTTGATGCACAGTTCTTCTTCTTATTATTATTATTATTATTATTATTGTGATGATACCATATGAGACAGGAGAAAAAGACACAATATGGAACGATATGATACAAAGGAATACATTTTAATAACACACAATAATATATTATATGTGATGAGAAACAAAACAATATAAGATGAGAAATGATATGAGACGATACAATATAATAAAAAACATGATACAATGAGAGATGATACTATATGATGAGAAATGATATGAGACGATACAATATGATAAACAAACAAGATTACAATACAGTAAAATAAGAGATAAAACAAAACATACGATAAGATGAGAAATAGTATGAGACAATATAATAAAAAAACATGATAACATGAGATATGATACTATATGATAAGAGAGGAAACAATACAATATGATAGAATATGATAAAAAACACGAGAAAATGAGATATGATATGAAAGGAGACATTACAATAACACACAAAACAATACAATATATGATAAGATGTGATAGGAAACAAAACAACATGATAAGATGAGAAATATGAGACAATACAATATGATAAACAAACATGACAACATGAGATTTGATACAGTATGATAAGAGAGAAAACAATAAGATAAGATAAAATATGATAGGAGAGGAAACAATGTTATATGATATACATACATATATATATATGTATACATATATATGTATATATATATGTATATGTATATTTATATATATATATATGTACACATATATGTGTATATATATATATATATACATATATATATATATAATATGATATGATTAAAAACACAATACTATGAGATATGATACAATATGATAAGAAAAAATACAATTTGATTCTATAGAATACAATATGATACATTAAGATACTATTACAAGTCAAGATACAAAATAAGATGATCTGATACAGTTTTACGAGACACAATAGGATATGATACAGCGAGATGAGATACAAACATGATCGGATATGTTAGGATATAAGTTTACACTGAGATTTAATACGGTTAGAAGATGTTAGACGACTTGGTAAAATAAGATACAAGAGAACAAAACACAGAGAAACAACAGATGAACAGATACGTCATGACATGATATAAAATGAGCAAAAGAATATAATATGATATGATACAATACGATACCATACAACACAACACACTTCACTCTCCGTGTGTTTCAACGTTTGACAAACAAGCAGAAAATGAAGAAGAACCAAAAAACTGTTGATGTCTCCAACAGCTTTGAAACGTGGATTTACAAAGTCCTCTAAAACACGAGGAAGAGTTTCAGAGGAGCGGAGACAGACCCCCCAGAGAAGCAGAGTGAGACAACAGTCAGGACAAAAGCTCAAACCAGGCTGAACAGCAGTTCAGGAACCAGCTGTTCCAGTCCATCAGGAACCAACGAGGCCTGAGGACCAGAACCTCATTAACACAGAGCGTTAAACCGGGTCAGAACCTCGTCTCTGCAGGAATATCACGGTTAGTTCTGACGTTACGGTCCACGACTTTAGATCAGCCACATGTGTTCACATGGAGCAACCAAACAAGGACAGAGAGTGAGCTCCAGAGACTCTCAACATGTGGTTTCATGTGGATTTACACCCGGACTGAAGACAGGCCTCTGCAGAGCTGCTGAACCCAGAGAATCCTGATCAAATCCAGATTTACTCTCTGAATGTTCCCTTTTCCAAACTCGACTAAAGCAGACCGGATTACCTGGTCCTGAATATTAAGAGGTGTATTTTAAAGTCCAGGTGATCCAGGTCCAGAGTCTGGATCGAGCTGGGATTCATGAGGACTTACATTTCAGGGATTTCAGGTCTTTTTTCTTCGCATCTTGATCCGCTCTGGTGTTGGTGCTGACTCCGAACTGACCCCACCCTCCGGCTCCAACACTTCACCTGTGAGAGCCTGACAGAGTCATCGGTGTGCAGGTGTGACGCTCTGCGGCGTGAACTCCTCCACCGCCTTCACAAACACGAACACACAGAAACTTCAGCTTCAACAAACATTATGTAAACAAATGATAAAGCAGCTTTATGTTTATGTAAGGCTCTTCAACACACACTTCAGCAGCACACCCCGCGCTGACTCACTGCAGACACACACACACACACACACACACACACACACACACACACACACACACACACACACACACACACACAGAGCAGCTGAAGTTCAGCTTCTCTATGACGTTTAAGTTTCTTTCACAAAGTTCGTTCACAGTCGTCGCTCTGCTTCACCGTCCAGATTTATTGACGCTGTTTGAACCTTTTTCTAGGGTCTTGAATGACTCACAGGTACGGTGGCCTTTAAAGGTCAAGAGTACGAACACAACAGCATTTCACAAAACCCCAAAATGTCTCATGTTAATAAAAAAAGCACTTGAGTGACCATGAATGTTTTTGATGAGGAGCAGAAACAGAAAACCTAAAATTGTTTTATGAAACAGAGCAGACACAAAAAAAAAACTCAGACATCGAATTTAAAACAAAAATATGAAAACGAACAAAAAATCATCTTATTAGACATGAAAACTAAATTTCAAAAATTTCAAAGGTCAATACAAAAACAGTCTTGGTGTTATGTTTTAGAAATTCTTTCAGATGTTCTTGAAATTATTTCGTGATCAATGATAAATTTAATTTATTTAATGGATGATGTTCAATTCTGTGTTTTCATGTCTTATGGAATATTTTTGCTTTCAGGGAATTTTTTTCATTAGAATATTTTGTGTTTTTTTTTGCAACTCACGTTTTTGTTGTTCTTGTAAAATGTTTCTGTTTTTGGTGAAATCCTATAGAGATTGTCCTTCAGGGCCACCGTAGACAGGCTGTGATGTCTCAAAGTGTGTCCACTAAAAGATTTCCCATTATGAGAATATTTTTAAAAATGTTCAGTCAGGATCACTAACATCGGCAGTATGGCTCTGTTCTGAGAGTCCCCTGCCCTTTCATGGGCTTACATGGAACGCCACGGCTAAAAGAGGGGAGGAGTTATAAGAGGGGAGAGCTCCTCCCCTCTTATAGCTCCTCCCCTCTTTCATGTGCAAACATGAAAAGCCAAAGAAGAGAACGCAGCAGAAAATAAAGACGATTCAGATAAATACTTTGTCCTGAACTGCCGCTATACTTCATTTTTACCTCAGAGCAGCAGGGAGCTGCTGATCTCCCGCCGTCTCTTTTGGTTAGTTAATGAAACCCAAGGATAGACCTGGCATCAGACACAAACCAGGTTCTGGTCCTGGTCTTTGGAAACTGTTTGTGCAGATTGATCTTGGATTTGTTCAGGACTGAGACTCAAGATATTTACCAAAACCAGCGGGACCATGACTCGTCTCTGCGCCACCAAACCTGAGTGATGAAAACAGATGAAACAAACTGACCTCAGAGACGTTTCTGGAAACCTTCTCGGCCTTTTTTATTTTTATTTAAGGGTTTTAATTTTCACTGAGAAGAATCCAGCTTCACTTTGTTCAGTTTGATTCTGTGAAACTCTGAGCAGGATGGAGGTCGACCACGGCTGACGGAGTCGGATCTGAGTGTAAATTAGTCAGCTGTCAGGCTGAGTGACCGCGAACTCACCGGGTCAGATCTGCATTATCCCCCCCACACACACACACCTACACACCTGTGTGTGTACGAGTGAGTGTGTGTGTGTTTGTGAGGTAAATGTTTGTGTTTAAGTGGGTGTGAAATTATTTTCCTGCAGATGCAATGATTCATTTACAGTGTGTGTGTGTGTGTGTGTGTGTGTGTGTGTGTGTGTGTGTGTGTGTGTGTGTGTGCTCTCACATTTGTCCCATGGTGGGGCCCAAGTACAGGGAGCACACCAACGGTATGAGGCCATGTAACCTTGTGGGGCCCAAAATGCTGGGCCCCACAACGTTTTCTCTTTTAATAGGCTAAACAGCCTCCCCTGATACTCTCCTTGCTTTTTTTTCACTTGGCCCAAAAGGTGACAAAAACTATTTTTTGGAGTGTAAGTGTGTGTGGGATTTTTGCTCTGGAGCTCCCCCTGTAGGCGGGACCCTGAAACTGCAGCTTATACACACTCCAGGAAGTGTGGTTACACACTACAGGAAGTCACGACCCTGTCAGCAAAATCTCGTGAGATTCTACGGAATTTTGACCACCATTTTCAACACCACCACGATAGCACATAGCCATGCGGGGTGAACATGGAAGACTGTATTGCGATAGTCATATAGGTAAGTTTATCAAAAATCTTATTTTAATTCATTTTTACTCATTTTGTTCTTGTTGTGCCTTTCTTTAATACTGTGCTCCCCGTAGACTAACCAAATGTCATCTACATTGCTCCATTTTAAATAAATCAGCCACCATATGGAATGCTAAAATTAGCTGCTAACTAGAAGCTAAAATTGTTAGCCGCAGCTTGGCATGTTACAGGTAGTTAACTGTTGATTTTAAATTTATTTTTGTTCTTGTTGTGCAGTCTTCTGTGATACTTTGCTCCCAGTAGGCTAACCGAATTTCCTCTGCATTGCTACATTTTGAATAAATTAGCCACTATATGGAATGCTAATATTAGCTGCTAACTGAAGGCTAAAGTTGTTAGCCACAGGTTACAATACTTCAGGTTGCTAACTCTACGTTTTACTTGGAAAAAATATATGCTCTTATAGATACAATTATTCTGACTTTATATTTATTTAATTGTATTTGGTTAGCATTTATATCTTTTTGACATTTGACAAGTTTCTATATCATTTGACTCACTCAGGGGCTTTACAGATTATGAATGAGCTCATTTTTAAAAGACATACAGTAGTCATGGTGTTATTCTTTAATTTCTTGAGCTGTCACAAATCAGGGGTAGTGTTGTGGAGTAGAAAAAAAATTGTTTGTTGGGGAAAAAGGAGTAGTATTTGTCAAATATATTAATACGGGCTAATATACCAGTTAGATTGTCAGAAACCACAAGATTATAGACATATGATTCATATGTTAAACCTTTACTCTGGAAACAGAAACCTATAAATGTACGGCATGCTTAAGTACTCTCATATGGTTGGTCTGGTCGCATGTCACCCCTGAAGCTGCCGCTGTACACGTAAGTTTGTGTGATTTACTGAAGATTTAGTGGAAAAAAAGCCCCCTAACTCTGAATGGTACTGTGTGATTCGTTTAACTACACAAACGGTAAACATACTTTGCCCGCTACCGTATTTTGCCGTCGAGGTGTAGTCTTTTTACGGGTGTGTTCGGGTTTTTTTCAGGCTCAGGCCTACTGGAGGCTAAAGCCTAATGCTAACAACTGACAAGTCCAAGTCCTCTGTTAAGGCCATTCAATGTCAGGATTTTGTGTGAAGTGACCGCTGTGCGGTCCTCCATTAACTTCATTTAATGTTGGGAATTACTCTTAAGTTACCGCTCTGTTCTGTTGGTTTCATCCTCTGTTAATATCATTTAGTGTCGAGATTTAATATGATGATACTCGTGTGTTTGGCTTTCTACATGAATCACATGGTAGGTAGGTCCTCCATTACCATATTCTGCTGTCGGAGTTTAATATTTTTTACCGGTGTGCTCGGATGTCAACACCGCTGAGGCCTACTAGGTTTAAGGCTAATGCTAACAGTCGCTGACTCCGCATTCTCTGTTATTTAATATCGGGATTTAATCTGATGTGACCCGCGGTGGTTCACATGGATCATGTGGTGAGCCCACGTCCTCTCCTAATGTTATGTGATGTCGGGATTTAATATGAAGTTACCGGTGTGTGGTTAACATTAATCATGTGGTGAGTTCACGTCCTCTTAAAGTTATTTACTGTCGGGATTTATCCGATGTCACAGTCTATTTTCACTGATATGTGGCGAATAACGTCTTCTATCCCCTTTTAACGCCATTTACTGCAGAGCTTTAGTGGCTGTGTTTAGGTCAGACATCGGAGACAGCGATAAAATATTATGCCACTGGCACAACACCTCCAGCAGTCTAATTACTCCATAAATTTATATGATTAACAGTGGAACACTGGCATTTCTTAACATAAACTGTTCAAGTCTGAAGATTTGTTTGCAGCAGTACCAGGTAACAGGCTCACGTATCAGCTGTTTGTGTGATTTATCGAAGATTTAGTGGATTCATGTTCTCCTTACTCTTAGCGGTACCGTGTGATTCGTTTTACTACACAGACAGTAAACGTACCCTGTCCGCTGCCGTATTTTGCCGTCGAGGTTTAGTCTTTTTGCGGTAGTGTTCAGTTGATTTCAAGGCTCAGGCACACTGGGGGCTTCAGTCCGATGCTAACATCTGCTTAGTCTAAGTCCTGTTTTAATGCCATTCAATGTCAGGATTTTGTGTGAAGTGACCGCTGTGCTTTGTTGCGAACTCGGATCATTCGGTGAGTCCACGTCCTCCATTAACTTCATTTAATGTCGGGAATTACTCTTAAGGTACCGCTGTTTTGTTGTCTAAACGTCCTCCATTAACTTCATTTAATGTCGGGAATTACTCTTAAGTTACCGCTCTGTTCTGTTGCGTTCATCCTCTGTTAATGTCATTTAGTGTCAAGATTTAATGTGATGATACCCGTGTGTCCGGCTTTCTACATGAATCACATGGTAGGTAGGTCCTCCATTACCGTATTCTGCTGTCGGAGTTTACTATTTTTTACCGGTGTGTTCGGATGTCAACACCGCTGAGGCCTACTAGGTTTAAGGCTAATGCTAACAGTCGCTGACTCCGCGTCCTCTGTTAAAGTTATTTAATATCGGGATTTAATATCGGGATTTAATCTGACGTGACCCGCGGTGGTTTACATGGATCATGTGGTGAGTTTAAGTCCTCTGTTAACATATGTACTGTCGGGATTTCTGCTGTCCAGGTGTGCTAATTTCCGACTGTTATGTGTCCTATTAGCCAGTAAGGTGTACAGGTTGTATAATGGAATCAAAGTGTGAATCAAAGCTTTCTTAAACATGGAGAAGTGCAAAAAGTGCATTTATTAGTTTCACAGCCTGAGGAAAGAAACCGCTTTGCATCTTCTGCCTGACGGCAGCAGGGCAAGCAGACTGTGGCAGGGGTGGGTTGCCAGACCAAAGTCTTGCCTGGCATGCCTTTGCGGATTTAATCTTTTAAATAACTATACCAACAGAGTGTTTGACAGTCTCTCTCTCCATTCATATGATGAGTGCACAAGCCTCTGATCAAAGAGGGTTTTTTTCTGGTTGGTGGGCAGAGTTTTACACAGGTTTATTTGTTGTCTTGAACACCTGCTATCAGTGCAGCTCAGGAGTCTAGCATCTGTCCCTACGGTGATCTTTACCACCACCACATACAGAACATATTAACATAAAAATAAGAATCTGTCATTGAGGCTTTTTTGTAAGTGTTTGATTACTTGCAGAGTACTTTCCAACTGTGAATTGATCAAAATTTTTTGTTCACAGAGTCATAATGTCCAAAAGAATTAAAAGGATACCACCCATAGAGGATGCCAAATCTTATATCCGGTCCTCAAGGGACAAACAGGGGGTTGTGGAAAAATTTATCAATGATATTAAAGGTAAGATGATAGCAGGTTATTAATGCTGGGCTTACACTATAGGAGTTTTAAAATCCTACTAAATTCTGAAATCCTGTTGCAAGCACACATAGAAAGAAAATCTTGACAGACAGTCCTGACTGAAATCTCTAACATGTACACACTACAAAACGATTGAGTCTGAGCTGCGGTGAATGTCTTTATGATTCCCGGAACAGAAATACATTTTGCAATCATACATTTTACATGACTGATGACTAGATGGGAGTCACATAGTTATGTTAAGTTTAAATATAAACCTGTAAGGCCCAAAAACTGTTAGGAAAAGGATTCATGCTTACTCATCTTCATAGAGGAGGGACCAACCTATAGATCTGATTTCAACATCTGGACACCTGTACTTTATTCTTTATGTGAAGGTTTATGATGACTAGATTTTTTTCCTTTGATGAGTGTGTGATTTGTTTAATCTTCTCTACAGGGAGAGGTGTGTTTGCAACTCAAAAAATACAAGCAGGTGACTTTGTGCTGGAGTACCGGGGTGAGCTCATCACTCTGGAACAATGCAAAGAAAAATGCTACTCAGAAACACAGAGTACATTTTTATACGAATTCCAGTGGCAGAAACAGCAGTGGTGGTAAGCATAAAATGATTCCTATCTTGTAGTGATCAAAAACATTTTTATCAAAGTGCTGAAACTCGGGTTTGAGTTGCTAAAATAATGAAAGAGAAAACTGTCTTTACTTACATGTATGTAGAGGATCATAACAGTCGGTCATGGTGAGTTGATTGTTTAGTAACCCTAATCTCAAACTGTCATGGAGATAAATCTGATGTGCTGTGTTTTGAATGTCTGTGTTGATAAAACAGAGCAGATATAAACTAGGGCTGTCATGATGTCAGGGTTTTAACCATAGACTGTATATAGAATGGACAGAGTCTGCCTCCTCACTGGGTGAAGCCACTCTGAGAACAGCATCCTCTGTTGACGGGCTGCAGTATAGGCCCTGATATATTTTGATAACTAAAGTATACCCTTCATGAAGTGTGATATTTCAGTTGTTAAGTTTAATTACTTGCTGTTTTTTCTTTTAGCATTGATGCATCCAAAGAGGATGGTTCCCTCGGACGATTGGCCAATGACAACCACAAATCTCCGAACTGCACCATGAAAAAAGTAATTGTAAACAATAGACCACACTTGTGCCTGTTTGCAGTGAAAGATATAGCAATTGGAGCTGAGATAGACTACAACTACGGCAGTGCAAAATGGCCATGGCGCACAAAGGTGAGTTAGTCGGATTTTGACTTTTTCATGCTATATGACACCTGAAATGCATACTACTGTATTATGTGAAAATGGAGTCTGTATTGTGCTAGCCATAGTAAAGCAAGCATGGTTCACTGCAATATATATGTACGATTGCTATCTGTGTAAAATCTAAGGGGGATATGTAATTTTTGTTTTATGTCGAAAAAACAAACAGCAGGCTCCAGCTGTGGCTGTGGAGACTGGGTCCTTACCCTGCCCAACATGGTCAGATAAAACCAGCTCTACATGTCCAGACCATACAAGCACACAGGTATTGACCTAACTGACATCACCTTTACTACCTGAGCTTCTGCAGAGTGAATAGTTCCCTTCAAAAAGACAGGGAGTATTTCTGGTCTTCTTTATGATATTCATGGTGTTAGATGGACTCCTGTTAGAGGAATCCTGTTTTAACCTGACAGATAACTTTGTTTAACTGTCATAGATACTAACTAATCAGACACAAATATCTCTAGACTCCTACAGAAAAGGAGCCTCAATAAGTATCCTCTTCTTTTACACACACTGTCCTTCGTTCTGCTTTGTGGGGTCCATAGCAAGAGTCTTTCTCAAAGAAATTTTTCTTTATTTGAGTCCACACACACACACGGTGGTTACAGTATATCTTTGTGGGGCCCTCCGTAGGAGTCTGACTAAAAGCTGTAAAATATGAAGAAATCATCCAATCTAAATATCGAACAGAAAAGCATTATGGGTGTAATCAAACCCCTGATTTTCTGATGTGTGTTTTTTTAAGCTATGGTCACTGTAATCCACTGTAGCCTCTGATATGTTGTTGATGTTCGACCAAGAAAAACTGTCATCTACCTGGCTGCTGAATTATGCTGTTGGAGGACTAGTTGTACATAAGTAAACAGTGGGGAATTGTCATAATCTCCAATTAAACACAAACTTATCACTTCATTATGATGTCTTCCTTTTTAACTGATATGTTTGTCAACCCAGCAGGCTCAAGCTGTGGCTGAGGAGACCGAGTCCTTAGATGCTGATCTTTCATGTCCAGATGATACAAGCATACAGGTAATGAACCAACTGACATCACCTTTACTACCTGAGCTTCTGCAGAGTGAATAGTTCCCTTCAAAAAGACAGGGAGTATTTCTGATCTTCTTTATGATATTCATGGTGTGAGATGGACTCCTGTTAGAGGAATCCTGTTTTAACCTGACAGATAACTTTGTTTCACTGTCATAGATACTAACTAATCAGACACAAATATCTCTAGACTCCTACAGAAAAGGAGCCTCAATAAGTATCCTCTTCTTTTACACACACTGTCCTTCGTTCTGCTTTGTGGGGTCCATAGCAAGAGTCTTTCTCAAAGAGATTTTTCTTTATTTGAGTCCACACACACACACGGTGGTTACAGTATATCTTTGTGGGGCCCTCCGTAGGAGTCTGACTAAAAGCTGTAAAATATGAAGAAAACATCCAATCTAAATATCAAACAGCAAAGCATTATGGGTGTAATCAAAACCCTGATTTTCTGATGTGTGTTTTTTAAAGCTGTGGTCACTCTGATCCATTGTAGCCTCTGATATGTTGTTGGTGTTTGACCAAGTAAAACTGTCATCTACCTGGCTGCTGAATTATGCTGTTGGAGGACTAGTTGTACATAAGTAAACAGTGGGGAATTGTCATAATCTCCAATTAAACACAAACTTATCACTTCATTATGATGTCTTCCTTTTTAACTGATATCTGTTTGTCAACCCAGCAGGCTCAAGCTGTGGCTGAGGAGACCGAGTCCTTAGATGCTGATCTTTCATGTCCAGATGATACAAGCATACAGGTAATTTACTAACTGACATCACCTTTACTACCTGAGCTTCTGCAGAGTGAATAGTTCCCTTCAAAAAGACAGGGAGTATTTCTGGTCTTCTTTATGATATTCATAGTGTGAGATGGACTCCTGTTAGAGGAATCCTGTTTTAACCTGACAGATAACTTTGTTTAACTGTCATAGATACTAACTTATCAGACACAAATATCTCTAGACTCCTACAGAAAAGGAGCCTCAATAAGTATCCTCTTCTTTTACACACACTGTCCTTCGTTCTGCTTTGTGGGGTCCATAGCAAGAGTCTTTCTCAAAGAGATTTTTCTTTTATTTGAGTCCACACACACACACACACACACACAGTGGTTACAGTATATCTTTGTGGGGCCCTCCGTAGGAGTCTGACTAAAAGCTGTAAAATATGAAGAAAACATCCAATCTAAATATCGAACAGAAAAGCATTATGGGTGTAATCAAAACCCTGATTTTCTGATGTGTGTTTTTTTAAGTTATGGTCACTGTGATCCACTGTAGCCTCTGATATGTTGTTGGTGTTTGACCAAGTAAAACTGTCATCTACCTGGCTGCTGAATTATGCTGTTGGAGGACTAGTTGTACATAAGTAAACAGTGGGGAATTGTCATAATCTCCAATTAAACACAAACTTATCACTTCCTTATGGTATCTTCCTTTTTAACTGATATCTGTTTGACAACCCAGCAGGCTATAGCTGTGACTGAGGTGACCGAGTCTTTACCCATCGATCTGTCATGTCCTGAAAAAACCTGCCCAACATGGTCAGATAAAACCAGCTCTACATGTCCAGACGATACAAGCACACAGGTAATGAACCAACTGACATCACCTTTACTACCTGAGCTTCTGCAGAGTGAATAGTTCCCTTCAAAAAGACAGGGAGTATTTCTGATCTACTTTATGATATTCATGGTGTTAGATGGACTCCTGTAAGAGGAATCCTGTTTTAACCTGACAGATAACTTTGTTTAACTGTCATAGATACTAACTAATCAGACACAAATATCTCTAGACTCCTACAGAAAAGGAGCCTCAATAAGTATCCTCTTCTTTTACACACACTGTCCTTCGTTCTGCTTTGTGGGGTCCATAGCAAGAGTCTTTCTCAAAAATTCGATATTCTGAAGTCGCCCAAACAATAAAATGCAAAATGGCTCCATAGCGCCCCCTAAGGTGGAAATTCACACTATTGACTGTCACGCCTGTACGCTTTGTCATATTGACACAAAAATTGACACACATATGTATCTCAATAAGATCTACAAAAAAGTCAGTGCGGGCGTATCTGTCAAATGTACGGTTAAAGGGTTATTTCGCATTTTTTGCCGATCCGCACACATTGGAATTTCGCTAACTCCTCCGAAGGCTTTCGTTCCACCGGCACCACATTTGCTCAGGCCAATCTACACCCCGTGGCCATTAAAAGTTATCAAAATCATGACGCTGCACCCCACGGTTTAGGTTCTAGGGGGCGCCAAAGATAACACTAAAATCCACATATTTAAAAGTCTTATAACTTTTTATTTTTGTCCTCACTGGCCTCCAAGTTTTCTAGGATGATGCAATGTCCAGCCATCAACACATTTGTGAAGGAATTTTTACTCCCCAAAAGAGCGCCCCCCCATGGCAGGAGAAAAAAGTCCATTTTTTCTTGTCCCCTAAGGTGAAAATACACATTGTTGAGTGTCACGCCTATACGCTTTGTCAAAATGACACAAAAATTGACACACACATGTAACTCAATAAGATCTACGAAAAAGTCAATGCGCGCGTATCTGTCAAATGTACGGTTAAAGGGTTATTCCGCATTTTTTGCCGATCCGCACACATTGGAATGTGGCTAACTCCTCCTAAGGCTTTCGTTCCACCGGCACCACATTTGCTCAGGACAATCTACACCCCATGGCCATTAAAAGTTATTCAAATCATGACGCTGCACCCCACGGTTTAGGTTCTAGGGGGCGCCAAAGATAACCCTAAAATCCACATATTTAAAAGTCTTATAACTTTTTATTTTTGTCCTCACTGGCCTCCAAGTTTTCTAGGATGATGCAATGTCCAGCCATCAACACATTTGTGAAGGAATTTTTACTCCCCAAAAGAGCGCCCCCCATGGCAGGAGAAAAAAGTCCATTTTTTCTTGTCCCCTAAGGTGAAAATACATATTGTTGAGATTCACGCCTATACGCTTTGTCATATTGACACAAAATTTGACAATCACGTGCCTTGCCTGGTATCATTTTTTTCAGCACAACCTCACCTGTGCGAATTTACAGTTATTTTATCATGTTGACATACTGAATTTACACAATGGACCCAAATTTACACACAAAACATAAAATCCGAGTGGAAAAAAGTAACATTTTTACTGTGAAAACCACAAATATGTGTGATGAACTGTTTTTAAAACTTAAACTTCAAATAAAAATTGTAAACTTCAAAACATATGCAAATTTTTAACAAAGAACATAGTGATTTACCTCTATTTTCAACAAAATGCAGGCAATGGCCCAGGCGTTCTTTGTAAAATTATTTACAAAACACTGTATAGTCTCACAAATGTCACTTTTTATTTATGCCACTACAAAAAAACATGATGTAAATGATGCATGATGTAAAACATGATGTAAAAAACTTGTGTAGATCCTCCTCTATGTCAGTCCATGTGTAATTTTTCCATAATTCTTTGTTTTTTGCAGCATTTTTGTTAGTGTAACTGCAGATTGTGCTGACAGTGTCTATGGCACAAAAAAAAAAAAAATTAAAATGCCTCAACATGAACCCCTGGTGGTCTCTGAGGGTGAAACCTGCTAACTGCTGCAGCTCTGTCAGCTTCAGTCTCCCATGCAGAACTCTGAGCGCATGTGTGGCTCTGCACCCTTAGCAGCGTTGCTAACTCCTCAGTAAGGAAAGCCTGCTTCATGTCAGAGTCTCTAAACTCCAGAAGAAGTCGATAAAAGTCCCTTTCTTTCTAAAAAAAAGTCGTTAGGGGGTCTGAAAAGTCATTGAATCTAACAACAAAGTCGCTAGGTTTGCAACTACGTGTCCCAGACTGCATCCCTGCTGAGAGTCCCTCCCTCCCTTCTCATGTTGCAGGAAGAACGTAAGCACCCGCCCCTTGTCAATCAGTCACCATATAATTTTGGATTGGTTGTTGTGGTGAAGTTTTCCACCAATAGGAGAGATGTTGTGGTGTGTTTTTTTTTCTTTTGGCAAGCCTTTTCCGCCTGTAAGACCTGTCGCTAATGTCTGCATGCTATGTTTTCCTGTCTCATACAGCGCGATCGAGCGCCGAACGTGATCAAAATAAGCAGAAAAAAAGTATCACGGACATAATTTATCATAACTCTGGTTTTATTTGGCCTATCAACACAATTTAAAAACTGGTATATAGGTTGAGGTCCTCACTTTTGAGATAAGTTGAAACAGAGAGTCAACGAGGCTCCGTCTTGCAGCTACATCCGGTTAAATATGTCATGTGACTTGAACGCACACACACACACACACACACACACACACACACACACACACACACACACACACACACTCAGAGTCTGTTTTTTAGCACCTGCAAAAACATGCTGTTTACATATTTGACAAGAATGCAGAGGCTTCCTTTTGCCCCTGAAAAAAATCAAATTTCAAACACAACTTGACTGTTCATTTCTCCAAAAGACAACCATGAAGCTCCATTTCAAACCTGAAGCAGGCAGTTGGTGCATGTGTACAGTAACCTGAGGGGAGTGAGGTGACTATTTCTGAGGAGAACATGAGCAGTGAAGATTCACCTTGGAGCTAGAACAGGGACGTGCACATGATTATACAGGGGCAGGGGCTCAAGTTTTTTCCAGTCATTTATACAATATGGAAATTAATGTGAAATTAAACCACAAATATGTTTGATGAACTGTTTTTAAAACTTAAACTTCAAATAAAAATTGTAAACTTCAAAACATATGCAAATTTTTAACAAAGAACATAGTAATTTACCTCTATTTACATCAAAATGCAGGCAATGGCCCAGGCGTTCTTTGTAAAATTATTTACAAAACACTGTATAGTCTCACAAATGTCACTTTTTATTTATGCCACTACAAAAAAACATGATGTAAATGATGCATGATGTAAAACATGATGTAAAAAACTTGTGTAGATCCTCCTCTATGTCAGTCCATGTGTAATTTTTCCATAATTCTTTGTTTTTTGCAGCATTTTTGTTAGTGTAACTGCAGATTGTGCTGACAGTGTCTATGGCACAAAAAAAAATAAATAAAATGCCTCAACATGAACCCCTGGTGGTCTCTGAGGGTGAAACCTGCTAACTGCTGCAGCTCTGTCAGCTTCAGTCTCCCATGCAGAGCTCGGAGCGCATGTGTGGCTCTGCACCCTTAGCAGCGTTGCTAACTCCTCAGTAAGGAAAGCCTGCTTCATGTCAGAGTCTCTAAACTCCAGAAGAAGTCGATAAAAGTCCCTTTCTTTCTAAAAAAAAGTCGTTAGGGTGTCTGAAAAGTCATTGAATCTAACAACAAAGTCGCTAGGTTTGCAACTACGTGTCCCAGACTGCATCCCTGCTGAGAGTCCCTCCCTCCCTTCTCATGTTGCAGGAAGAACGTAAGCGCCCGCCCCTTGTCAATCAGTCACCATATAATTTTGGATTGGTTGTTGTGGTGAAGTTTTCCACCAATAGGAGAGATGTTGTGGTGTGTTTTTTTTTTCTTTTGGCAAGCCTTTTCCGCCTGTAAGACCTGTCGCTAATGTCTGCATGCTATGTTTTCCTGTCTCATACAGCGCGATCGAGCGCCGAACGTGATCAAAATAAGCAGAAAAAAAGTATCGCGGACATAATTTATCATAACTCTGGTTTTATTTGGCCTATCAACACAATTTAAAAACTGGTATATAGGTTGAGGTCCTCACTTTTGAGATAAGTTGAAACGGAGAGTCAACGAGGCTCCGTCTTGCAGCTACATCCGGTTAAATATGTCATGTGACTTGAACGCACACATAGACACACACACACGCACACACACACACACACACACACACACACACACACACACACTCAGAGTCTGTTTTTTAGCACCTGCAAAAACATGCTATTTACATATTTGACAAGAATGCAGAGGCTCCTTTTGCCCCTGAAAAAAATCAAATTTCAAACACAACTTGACTGCTCATTTCTCCAAAAGACAACCATGAAGCTCCATCCAAACCTGAAGCAGGCAGTTGGTGCATGTGTACAGTAACCTGAGGGGAGTGAGGTGAGTGCTTCTGAGGAGAACATGAGCAGTGAAGATTCACCTTGGAGCTAGAACAGAGACATGCACATGATTATACAGGGGCAGGGGCTCAAGTTTTTTCCAGTCGTTTATACAATATGGAAATTAATGTGAAATTAAAACACAAAGTATTAATAGAAAGGTAATGACTGTCCTGTGTAGGTGACAGTGATATCCAATAGGCTAGGCACTCACGAGGCTGGCTGTGGCAAGTGTAAGTGAAAGCAACACGCACTGGCAGGAAGAACAGCAAACGCCGATGAAGGAAAAGGGTCTTTGCAGTGATGGGCGTTAACAGAGAGCGCGATGGCCAGAGGACACAAATGGGACGGGGAGGCAGCACGTTGGGGGGGGGAGACGCAACACGGCTCGGGCCCGCCAGTGCCCCAACGGGGTCCTAGTTAGGGCCCGAGCGTAGCTGCTAAGCAGCTGCGAGAGCCCTCTTGTTCCTGATGGATTCTTCTTTTGTTATTATTATTATTATTATTTTTCCTCCGCTTTAAACTGGAAAATGGCCCACTTCCCACTGGCGAAAACTCATGAAATTTGGCAGGACGACCGGGCCTGGTGAAAAATTCGATATTCTGAAGTCGCCCAAACAATAAAATGCAAAATGGCTCCATAGCGCCCCCTAAGGTGAAAATTCACACTATTGACTGTCACGCCTGTACGCTTTGTCATATTGACACAAAAATTGACACACACATGTATCTCAATAAGATCTACAAAAAAGTCAGTGCGGGCGTATCTGTCAAATGTATGGTTAAATGGTTATTTCGCATTTTTTGCAGATCCGCACACATTGGAATTTCGCTAACTCCTCCGAAGGCTTTCGTTCCACCAGCACCACATTTGCTCAGGCCAATCTACACCCCATGGCCATTCAAAGTTGTACAAATCATGACGCTGCACCCCACGGTTTACGTTCTAGGGGGCGCCAAAGATAACCCAAAAATCCACAGTCTTAAAAGTCTTATAACTTTTTATTTTTGTCCTCACTGGCCTCCAAGTTCTCTAGGATGATGCAATGTCCAGCCATCAACACATTTGTGAAGGAATTTTTACTCGCCAAAAGAGCGCCCCCCCATGGCAGGAGAAAAAAGTCAATTTTTTCTTGTCCCCCAAGGCAAAAATACACATTGTTGAATGTCACGCCTATACGCTTTGTCATATTGACACAAAAATTGACAATCACGTGTATCTCAATAAGATCTACGAAAAAGTCAATGCGCGCGTATCTGTAAAATGTACGGTTAAAGGGCTATTTCGCATTTTTTGCCGATTCGCACACATTGGAATGTGGCTAACTCCTCCTAAGGCTTTCGTCCCACTGACACCAAATTTGCTCAGGCCAATCTACACCCCATGGCCATTCAAAGTTGTAAAAATCATGACGCTGCACCCCACGGTTTAGGTTCTAGGGGGCGCCAAAGAGGACCCAAATATCCACATTTTTAAAAGAATCCACATTCTCCCCCCCGATGGCACGAGAAAAAGTCAAGTTTTTCCTGCCCATCGCTCAATGGCTCAAACGCATCGCTCTCTCGGCAAAACCGAAAGGAGGAGCAACTTGCCATTTGGATATATACTAGCTGTGTTTGTGCCCTCACTCATGGTCCAGACTTTTTTCAAAAAGGACATGGAGTTTGTCTGCAGCGAGCGTTTTGGTAGAAACTGCGCCTCCCATTCATTATAATGGTAAATGACCACAGACAAGTGCGCACACCATCTTTGGACCTTGAGTGTGACGCAATCGGGAGGGGTAGGCGGTCGCGCTGGGGGCGGCGCGACACGGCTCGGGCCCGCCAGTGCCCCACCGGGGCCCTAGTTATTTTTCCTCCCCTTTGAACTGGAAAATGGCCCACTTCCCACTGGCGAAAACTCATGAAATTTGGCAGGACGACCGGGCCTGGTGAAAAATTTGATATTCCGAAGTCGCCCAAACAAGAAAATGCAAAATGGCTCCATAGCGCCCCCTAAGGTGAAAATTCACACTATTCACTGTCACGCCGGTACGCTTTGTCAAAATGACACAAAAATTGACACACACATGTATCTCAATAAGATCTACGAAAAAGTCAATGCGCGCGTATCTGTCAAATGTACGGTTAAAGGGTTATTCCGCATTTTTTGCCGATCCGCACACATTGGAATTTCGCTAACTCCTCCGAAGGCTTTCGTTCCACCGGCACCACATTTGCTCAGGCCAATCTACACCCCATGGCCATTAAAAGTTATTCAAATCATGACGCTGCACCCCACGGTTTAGGTTCTAGGGGGCGCCAAAGATAACCCTAAGATCCACATATTTAAAAGTCTTATAACTTTTTATTTTTGCCCTCACTGGCCTCCAAGTTTTCTAGGATGATGCAATGTCCAGCCATCAACACATTTGTGAAGGAATTTTTACTCCCCAAAAGAGCGCCCCCCCATGGCAGGAGAAAAAAGTCCATTTTTTCTTGTCCCCTAAGGTGAAAATACACATTGTTGAGTGTAACACCTGTACGCTTTGGCAAAATGACACAAAAATTGACACACACATGTATCTCAATAAGATCTACGAAAAAGTCAATGCGCGCGTATCTGTCAAATGTACGGTTAAAGGGTTATTCCGCATTTTTTGCCGATCCGCACACATTGGAATTTCGCTAACTCCTCCGAAGGCTTTCGTTCCACCGGCACCACATTTGCTCAGGCCAATCTACACCCCATGGCCATTAAAAGTTATTCAAATCATGACGCTGCACCCCACGGTTTAGGTTCTAGGGGGCGCCAAAGATAACCCTAAGATCCACATATTTAAAAGTCTTATAACTTTTTATTTTTGCCCTCACTGGCCTCCAAGTTTTCTAGGATGATGCAATGTCCAGCCATCAACACATTTGTGAAGGAATTTTTACTCGGCAAAAGAGCGCCCCCCCATGGCAGGAGAAAAAAAGTCAATTTTTTCTTGTCCACTAAGGTGAAAATACACATTGTTGAGTGCTACGCCTGTATGTTTTGTCGTATTGACACAAAATTTTACATACATGTGTATTTACATAAGATCTTCGAAAAAGTCAATGGCCACGTATCTGTAAAATGTACGGTTAAAGGGTTATTTCGCATTTTTTGCAGATTCGCACACATTGGAATTTCGCTAATTCCTCCGAAGGCTTTCGTTCCACCGGCACCACATTTGCTCAGGCCAATCTACACCCCATGGCCATTAAAAGTTATTCAAATCATGACGCTGCACCCCACGGTTTAGGTTCTAGGGGGCGCCAAATATAACCCTAAAATCCACATATTTAAAAGTCTTATAACTTTTTATTTTTGTCCTCACTGGCCTCCATGTTTTCTAGGATGATGCAATGTCCAGCCATCAACACATTTGTGAAGGAGTTTTTTCTCTTTAAAAGAGCGCCCGCCCATGGCAGGAGAATAAAGTCAAGTTTTTCCTGTTCATCATTCAATGGCTCAAACGCACTGCTCTCTCGGCAAAAGCGAAAGGAGGAGCAACTTGCCATTTGGATATATCTTAGCTGTGTTTGTGCCCTCACTCATGGTCCAGACTTTTTTCAAATAGGACATGGAGTTTTTCTGCAGCGAGCGTTTTGGTAGAAACTGCGCCTCCCGTTCATTATAATGGTAAATGACCACAAACAAGTGCGCACACCATCTTTGGACCTTGAGTGTGATGCGATCGGGTGGGGGAGGCGGTCGCGCTGGGGGCGGCGCGACACGGCTCGGGCCCGCCAGTGCCCCAACGGGGCCCTAGTGTTATTATTATTATTATTTTTCCTCCGCTTTAAACTGGAAAATGGCCCACTTCCCACTGGCGAAAACTCATGAAATTTGGCAGGACGACCGGGCCTGGTGAAAAATTCGATATTCTGAAGTCACCCAAACAATAAAATGCAAAATGGCTCCATAGCGCCCCCTAAGGTGAAAATTCACACTATTGACTGTCACGCCTGTACGCTTTGTCATATTGACACAAAAATTGACACACACATGTATCTCAATAAGATCTACAAAAAAGTCAGTGCGGGCGTATCTGTCAAATGTACGGTTAAAGGGTTATTTCGCATTTTTTGCCGATCCGCACACATTGGAATTTCGCTAACTCCTCCGAAGGCTTTCGTTCCACCGGCACCACATTTGCTCAGGCCAATCTACACTCCATGGCCATTAAAAGTTGTACAAATCATGATGCTGCACCCCATGGTTTAGGTTCTAGGGGGCGCCAAAAATAACCCAAAAATCCACATTCTTAAAAGTTTTATAACTTTTTATTTTTGTCCTCACTGGCCTCCAAGTTTTCTAGGATGATGCAATGTCCAGCCATCAACACATTTGTGAAGGAATTTTTACTCCCCAAAAGAGCGCCCCCCCATGGCAGGACAAAAAAGTCAATTTTTTCTTGTCCCCTAAGGTGAAAATACACATTGTTGAGATTCACGCCTGTACGCTTTGTCATATTGACAAAAAATTTGACACACACGTGTATCTCAAAAAGATCTACGAAAAAGTCAATGCGCGCGTATCTGTAAAATGTGAGGCTAAACGGCTATTTTGCATTTTCTGCCGATTCACACACATTGGAATGTGGCTAACTCCTCCTAAGGCTTTCGTCCCACTGACACCAAATTTGCTCAGGCCAATCTACACCCCATGGCCATTCAAAGTTGTAAAAATCATGCCGCTGCACCCCATGGTTTACGTTCTAGGGGGCGCCAAAGATGACCCAAATATCCACATTCTTAAAAGTCGTTTTGGCCACTGCAGGAGTACAGAGTACTGCAGGATACACACACACAGACACACACACACACACACACACACACACACACACACACACACACACACACACACACACACACACACACACACACACACACACACACACACACACATACACACTCAGAGTCTGTTTTTCAGCACCTGCAAAAACATGCTATTTACATATTTGACAACAATGCAGAGACTTCCTTTTGCCCCTGAAAAAAATGAAATTTCAAACACAACTTGACTGCTCATTTCTCCAAAAGACAACCATGAAGCTCCATCCAAACCTGAAGCAGGCAGTTGGTGCATGTGTACAGTAACCTGAGGGGAGTGAGGTGACTGCTTCTGAGGAGAACATGAGCAGTCAAGATTCACCTTGGAGCTAGAACAGGGACGTGCACATGATTATACAGGGGCAGGGGCTCAAGTTTTTTCCAGTCGTTTAGACAATATGGAAATTAATGTGAAATTAAAAAACAAAGTATTAATAGAAAGGTAATGACTGTCCTGTGTAGGTGACAGTGATATCCAATAGGCTAGGCACTCACGAGGCTGGCTGTGGCAAGTGCAAGTGAAAGCCACACGCACTGGCAGGAAGAACAGCAAACGCCGATGAAGGAAAAGGGTCTTTGCAGTGATGGCCGTTACCAGAGAGGACGATGGCCAGAGGACGCGAATGGGACGGGGAGGCAGCGCGTTGGGGGGGGGGCGCGACACAGCTCGGGCCCGCCAGTGCCCCAACGGGGCCCTAGTCTTTATTTGAGTCCACACACACACACAGTGGTTACAGTATATCTTTGTGGGGCCCTCCGTAGGAGTCTGACTAAAAGCTGTAAAATATGAAGAAATCATCCAATCTAAATATCAAACAGCAAAGCATTATGGGTGTAATCAAAACCCTGATTTTCTGATGTGTGTTTTTTTAAGCTGTGGTCACTGTGATCCATTGTAGCCTCTGATATGTTGTTGTAATTTAACCAAGTAAAACTGTCATCTACCTGGCTGCTGAATTATGCTGTTTGAGGACTAGTTGTACATAAGTAAACAGTGGTGAATTGTCATAATCTCCAACTAAACACAAACTTATCACTTCATTATGATGTCTTCCTTTTTAACTGATATCTGTTTGTCAACCCAGCAGGCTCAAGCTGTGGCTGAGGAGACCGAGTCCTTAGATGCTGATCTTTCATGTCCAGATGATACAAGCATACAGGTAATGAACTAACTGACATCACCTTTACTACCTGAGCTTCTGCAGAGTGAATAGTTCCCTTCAAAAAGACAGGGAGTATTTCTGATCTTCTTTATGATATTCATGGTGTGAGATGGACTCCTGTTAGAGGAATCCTGTTTTAACCTGACAGATAACTTTGTTTCACTGTCATAGATACTAACTAATCAGACACAAATATCTCTAGACTCCTACAGAAAAGGAGCCTCAATAAGTATCCTCTTCTTTTACACACACTGTCCTTCGTTCTGCTTTGTGGGGTCCATAGCAAGAGTCTTTCTCAAAGAGATTTTTCTTTATTTGAGTCCACACACACACACGGTGGTTACAGTATATCTTTGTGGGGCCCTCCGTAGGAGTCTGACTAAAAGCTGTAAAATATGAAGAAAACATCCAATCTAAATATCAAACAGCAAAGCATTATGGGTGTAATCAAAACCCTGATTTTCTGATGTGTGTTTTTTTAAGCTGTGGTCACTGTGATCCATTGTAGCCTCTGATATGTTGTTGTAATTTAACCAAGTAAAACTGTCATCTACCTGGCTGCTGAATTATGCTGTTTGAGGACTAGTTGTACATAAGTAAACAGTGGTGAATTGTCATAATCTCCAACTAAACACAAACTTATCACTTCATTATGATGTCTTGCTTTTTAACTGATATCTGTTTGACAACCCAGCAGGCTCAAGCTGTGACTGAGGAGACCGAGTCCTTAGATGCTGATCTTTCATGTCCAGATGATACAAGCATACAGGTAATGAACTAAATGACATCACCTTTACTACCTGAGCTTCTGCAGAGTGAATAGTTCCCTTCAAAAAGACAGGGAGTATTTCTGATCGACTTTATGATATTCATGGTGTGAGATGGACTCCTGTAAGAGAAATCCTGTTTTAACCTGACAGATAACTTTGTTTAACTGTCATAGATACTGACTAATCAGACAAAAATATCTCTAGACTCCTACAGAAAAGGAGCCTCAATAAGTATCCTCTTCTTTTACACACACTTTTTTTAAGTTATGGTCACTGTGATCCATTGTAGCCTCTGATATGTTGTTGTTGTTCGACCAAGTAAAACTGTCATCTACCTGGCTGCTGAATTATGCTGTTGGAGGACTAGTTGTACATAAGTAAACAGTGGTGAATTGTCATCATCTCCAATTAAACACAAATTTATCACTTCCTTATGGTATCTTCCTTTTTAACTGATATCTGTTTGACAACCCAGCAGGCTCAAGCTGTGGCTGAGGAGACCGAGTCTTTACCCATCGATCTGTCATGTCCTGAAAAAACCTGCCCAACATGGTCAGATAAAACCAGCTCTACATGTCCAGATGATACAAGCATACAGGTATTGACCTAACTGACATCACCTTTACTACCTGAGCTTCTGCAGAGTGAATAGTTCCCTTCAAAAAGACAGGGAGTATTTCTGATCTTTTATGATATTCATAGTGTGAGATGGACTCCTGTAAGAGAAATCCTGTTTTAACCTGACAGATAACTTTGTTTCACTGTCATAGATACTAACTAATCAGACACAAATATCTCTAGACTCCTACAGAAAAGGACCCTCAATAAGTATCCTCTTCTTTTACACACACTGTCCTTCGTTCTGCTTTGTGGGGTCCATAGCAAGATTTTTCTTTATTTGAGTCCACACACACACACACACACACACACACACACAGTGGTTACAGTATATCTTTGTGGGGCCCTCCGTAGGAGTCTGACTTAATGTTGCATGATACAATAAAAACGATAAGTTTAATATTTCCACTGATGCCTTATCAGGTATTATCAGACACTTGATGACCCAATGAGTGCTTTACAAAGCTATGGTCACTTTGCTTCATTGTTGCCTCTGATATGTTGTTGTTAGGCCAATTACAACTTCCCAATGCGGCCCTCAATAAGCTTCTTCTTCTTTCACACACTGTGTCTTTTTTATCCTTGTGGTGTCCTCCATATGAATCAGACTTAAAGCTGTAAAATCTTTGTATGCATTCTTAATGCTCATTCCTTAAACATGGCTGACTCCTTTTGTTTGTTTGTTTGTTTTTAATTCTAGGTTTTGCCTTTAAAAGTGTTTTCTTTAGTAGATTACTCCAACAGTGAGAGCGATGAGAGTGTGACTGACAAGCCCATGTCTTCACCCTGTCATGAATTGTTTCCAAAGCTAAGGACAAATAGTATTCTGGTAAGCCTCACATCCTTCATAGCAATAACCTTTTAATCGGTCAATTTGACAAAAATCTACACTTGCTATTGAAACTTGCTTTGAACATCTTTACCTTTATATTACTCCTTTTTTATAAATAAAAAAGGAACAACATTTTTTAGATCTCTCAAGTGATGACCGCACAGAAGGCCTTTTCACTTGCAAGTCTGACATAGGCTTTTTATGAAGCAGTTATTCCTCACCCTATGTGATACTATTTTTACTTGTCTGTTTTGTCAGTACAAGGGTACAGCCATATAAAGTCAAAAACCTGTTTTTCTAACTACAGTTGCAGACTTGCACATTTCTTCAAATGTACATCTGCCATTCTAGTTGGCCTGCTGGGTGATGACTTTTTCTTTCCTTTTATTTATATTGCTCTCAGTAATCATTTTTACAATATCTTTCTCATGAGTGAGTGTGCCTCCTCACTCATATACTCTAATTTTTGCTTATTTTTCAGACTCATACATTCTTTGTTTTTCTCTCTTCTTGCTATGTAAATCAGAATAGAAGGTATATCTTAACCCTGAATTAATTGTCTTGCAGATGCAAACAGAACCAGATTTCGGTCGTCCTCTATGTGATTCGAGTGAGAGTGTAGTGGATGAAACCAGTGATGAAGATTCTGTAACGGATCATTCCAGCATGCACTCAGTCTGTGAACTTGTTCCAAAGCTAAGAAGAACAAAGAGTATTCTGGTATGCCTCTCACAGTGAATACAAATGACTCATTCATTGTCTGTTCAGCCCAAACTCCGTTCCTGTATTGTTATTAAAGACTTTAACTAATATGGTTACGTGTAACCCAGTATTACTCTCTTTTGCAGATGAAAGCGGGACAAGATTTTCCTGATCTTTACGATTCGAGTGATGACAATTCAGAGGTCCTTTTTAGCTGCAAGTCTGACATGGCTTCGCAGAGGCCAAGGAGAGGCTGTTACCATCCTGTAAGTCCTTTTTTTTATACTCTGTTTTGACTTGTAAGAGTGTTGTCAACCACGCTAAACAACACGACTTTCAGTGAGAATAATTTTATTAAGAGACTTCATTCAAAGTGGTATTTCATACATCTTTGAAGAGTTTTGCTGGAGGTCCCCTTTTTTATAGTTCTCACCTGTCACATTAGTTGTTTTATTGTTGATTCTTAAATGTAGTGACAGGAGCTTATTTTATTCACCTGATGAATTAAAATTCCACCCATTTTTCTGAATAAAACAAATAATTATCTCAGAATGATAAGAGAGACTCTGCTCAGGTTTCTTATCAGTTTTACAGGTGCTACTTAAAGTGGATTCCATAATGTATGGGCCAGCCTTATGACCTTGCACACAAACGATTAAATAAAGATGCCTGTTTTTTATTAATTTGCTGGAAGAAACACAATACTCATTTATACCAATGTGTGTTGTTTCAGTTTATTATTTTTTTAAAATTAGTATAATTCTACAGAAAACATAAAAGAGCATATGGACACTAATAAACACTAGGAAAAAATGAACTGATTAGCTGGTATTTGAACACTATGTTGTGCTAACCAGTGTTGCAATAGTTTTTATATTAAAGCACATCTTGTTCAGAAAACAGTGCAGTTTTGCTCTGATGAATGTCATTTTGTAACAAAAATGTTCTTCCTTTTTTAAAAATGCAAATGTAGTTGCCCTTCTGAATGCATTTTATTTCTACATATTTTTGGTCATATTAAACAGGGTAATTTAAAGAAAATCCCTTTTTTCCCCCCCTCTAAAGATTCGAAAGGTTGTAGGATCAGACCTTTCCAGTGTAGATAGTGGAGAAGAGTACATTCCAAATCCCATGGATGAA
The DNA here is from genome assembly GCA_962446985.1 of Xyrichtys novacula. Taxonomy (NCBI): domain Eukaryota; kingdom Metazoa; phylum Chordata; class Actinopteri; order Labriformes; family Labridae; genus Xyrichtys; species Xyrichtys novacula. Next base: position 959,868 of record OY660883.1, read on the forward strand.
AGCACAGACAGTGACAGCAGCTTGACTTTGTCCCCTGCCAAAAGAAAAGAGAACAATCTTATAACGTCCATGCCAACCAGCCTCAAATCCTCCAGTCAGAGCAAGGGCAAGTCCTCCAGTCAGAACATGAGCAAGTCCTCCGATCAGAGCAAGAGCAACTCCTCCAGTCAGAACGAGAGCAAGTCCTCCAGTCAGAACAAGGGCAGGTCCTCTGGTCAGAGCAAGAGCAAGTCCTCTGGTCAGAGCAAGAGCAAGTCCTCTGGTCAGAGCAAGAGCAAGTCCTCTGGTCAGAGCAAGAGCAAGTCCTCTGGTCAGAGCAAGAGCGAGTTTTCCAGTCAGAGCAAGTGTGAATCTTCTAGTCATACACAGTTTGAGTCCCCCTGTGAGAACAGTTTGGAGTCTTCCAGTCAGAACAGTTTCACATCCAGTAGTTTTACCCATTTTGAGTTTTCTAGTCAGAGCAGCTTCAGTTCTTCAAGTCAAAGCAAAACATTTGAAACAAGCAATGAAGACACAGAAGACACAGGAAGAGCTAGTATGAGCGAAGAGGAAAAGACAGAAACTCTTTCAGACAAAGAGAGCAGTGCTTCGGAAGAGGTCTATGTTAATCCCGTTTCCAAGAAGGACGATGGTTCAAGAATGTATAACAAGAAACATTTTTGCTTTTATTGCAGGCAAGTGGTTCAAAAAATGTCAAGACACTTGGAACGTCAACACATGGATCATGTGGACGTTGCTAAAGCTTTTAGTTTTCCAAAGAACTCTAAAGAGAGGCGATTACAGTTGGATTACATCCGCAATCAGGGAAATTATGAACATAATGCAAAGGTTTTGGAAAACAAGAAAGGAAAACTTATCCCCTGTAAGCAGCCAAAAATAAAGAAAGAGGGACAAGAATTCATGCACTGCGTGTACTGCTATGGATTATATTCAAGAAAGGTGATGTGGAGACACATCAATTCAAGCCTGAAGAAAAGACTGCTAAACCAGGAAGAGCAAGAGTCCAGGCGCTGTGTGCTTTTGCTGAACCAGCTCCTGTTGGATATAATGATGGATACTGGAGATTTCTGAATGACATGAACCAGGACAAGATTACTGTAGCTATTAAACAGGACAGTTGTATTCTAGAATATGGTTACAGACTGTTTAAAAAGAATGAGAGGGTTACAACTCAACACCAGTACATGCGACAGAAACTGAGGGAACTCGGCAGACTGGTTCTTGCAGCAAGAGAGGTTGTACCTGTGAAGACTATCAAAGAGCTAATCAAACCTGAGAACTATGTGCATGTTGTTTCCGCTGCAAGATCCCTGGCTGGATTCAGTGAAGACACTGGAAAATATAAATGCCCATCTCTTGCACGCAAAGTTGGACACAGCTTGCATTCTTTGTCCATGTTTCTTAAGTCAGAAGGACTGAAAATGAGAGACAAAAAAACTGTGCAAGATGCTGAGGAATTTGCACAGCTGTATCAAGAAAGTTGGAAATTTGACATTGCAAGCCAAGCATTAACTCAACTTGAACAGTCAAAGTGGAATGCTCCACAGCTCCTGCCATTCACTCAGGACGTCCAGATACTTCATTCCTTTTTAACTGAAAAACAGCAGCAAGTCTTGGATGCCCTGAAAGAAGAGGTTTCATCTTCAAAGTGGAAAGATGTTGCTAAAGTGACACTGGCGCAAGTCATTCTCTTCAATCGCAGAAGAGAAGGGGAAGTATCCAGAATGCCCTTGTCTGCTTACCTATCCAGAGACACATCAGAAACGCATGAGGATGTTAATTTGGCCCTTTCTGAACTGGAGCAGAAACTGTGAGCATTTTGTCAGAATAAGTATCATTGGAAAACGAGGAAGAAAGGTGCCTGTCCTCCTCACCCCACTCATGAGGGAGTCACTGGATGTGCTGATTGACAGGCGAAAAGAATGTGGGGTGCTCAGCGAAAATGGGTTCTTGTTTGCACTTCCACATTCAGTCCATCACCTGAGGGGATCAGACTGCATTAGGCAGTTCGTGAATGAATGTGGTAACATCAAAAATCCTCGAGCACTAACTTCAACCAAACTGAGGAAACACATCGCCACGCTCTCGACTGTACTGAATCTCAAAACTACTGAGCTTGACCAGTTGGCAGATTTCCTTGGGCATAATATTGATGTCCACAGGAAGCACTACCGCCTTCCAGAAGGAAACCTCCAACTCGCAAAAATTAGTAAAGTCCTTCTGGCACTCGAGCAGGGCCAGCTGGGCAAGTACAAGGGGAAGAGCCTTGATGAAATCAACATTGATGTGAACGGTAAATTTCTATTATTTTGATGCAAAAATAAAGTATTTGAATTTAATGAACCGACTAGTGAATTAGATTAGATGAGTTCATAGCTTGGCTTAAACACCTGATCGATTCAGCTGTTTCTCATCTTTGCACTCTCAATGTTCAAAGGTGGATCACAACTCTATAAATCTTTCTGCTCTGTCATGTACCATTTCAGAAACTGTTGATGTAGAGGCTGGTTCTCAGGAGGACACTGAACGTGTGGAGACTGGCTCTCAGGAGGACACTGAGGGTGTGAGGGCTGGTTTTCAGGAGGACACTGATGGTGTGGAGACTGGCTCTCAGGAGGACACTGACGGTGTGAGGGCTGGTTTTCAGGATGACGTGGATGGTGTGTAACATTGATTTTTGGTTGGTGATTAATGATCAGTCACTGGATAGTAACATTAAGTGATGAATATTTAGCATTTCATATTGTATGAAGGACCACTCTTTGTTTGGGTTAAGTCTATATAGTGCTTTCTGTGATAGCATGTAGGTATTCATAACAAGGAAATGTCAGTCAAACTGAGCTGATTAACCATGTTTCCTGCCCCCCAGTACATTTACCACAAATGATGCACAATCAGGATAAATTTTACTCGACCTAAAACCAATCGCACAACACAAGATGGGTCAAAATCTTCTTGAAACCTTACAGTGTAGCACCAGCTTTATCAGAGAAATGACAAATACGAATGTAATATGTGGATGTTTTATAACACTGCCTTGAGGCATACACATTAAGTTACTAAATACAGTATAACAGTATAACTACTTATTTTGTTACTAAAGAACTATCGATCATTTTACTGTCAAAACACTATATGTAATTATTAAACATTTATTTATTGATTAAGATTTGGCGTGGAAACAGCACAGTGCGCATGACTGTCTACAGCGGTGCTAGTTTGCTTTTGCATGAAGGGGAGGTATTTCAACCTGCTTTCTGTGCCCCATAAACTATTTTCTGTTATTAGATGCTGGTTCAACGGGAGCACAAAGGTCAGGTGATGAGGGCAGTGTGACATCACAACTACAGAGAACCTCTGCAGCATCTGCTCAAAACAAAAAGATGTTGAAGAAGAGAGGTGAGCCCGTTCATATCCTGGTACTTTATCTTCTGAAAGAAAAAATGTTTGCACAATACTCAGTGTAAATGCATCAATAAATCTATTGTGACTAGAGTCATTAATATGATGCAGTCCAGTAAAACTACTGACAGGAATGAATAGGTATGCTATTTATATGAATGATACTACCTTTACTCTAGGGAGAAGTGGTGCAATAATGGGTGAAACATGTATTTGCTGATGTGTAGAAGAAGAATAATAAGAACTTAATTAATCCCCGAACGGAAATTCAATTGTCTATTGTCTCACATATGTCTCTTACAGTTATCTACTATTTACATAAGAGTTATAAAGTCCGACGGCTGTGGGTACAAAAGATCTTCTGAGTCTTTTTGTCCTGCAGCAAAGAGAGAGGAGCCGTCCACCACCATTGGCCCTATGGTTGATCAAGGTGTTGTTAAGTGGGTGATCCATGTTCTGTTGACAAATAAAGCCAGACCTCCTCTTTTCTTCTTGCCACTAGCTTGAGTATCTCTGTCTGACCTTATAAGAGTGAAACCAGGTAGATCCACACTGGAGTCCGAGATGTTTTGATTCAACCAGGTTTCAGTAAAAAACAGGAAACTACACTCATGGTATGCTTTCTCAGTCTTCACCAATATCTCCAGCTCATCGCTTTGTTGGGCAGAGAGTTGACGTTTCCCATGATTATTGATGGAAGAAAGGGTTTATATGCCCACTTCCTAGCAATCAGCTTTGCCTTCATCTTTGCACCAGCACGGCAACCACGATAACGAAATGTTAGGAATATAACTTCTGTTCCCTGAAGGAGAGGAACAAGGTACAACACCTATAGTAAGGGATGTCACGCCCTCGCGTGGCCTCACTGAAGACACCTTTATTCACGCCTTTAAGGCAGATGATCTGTGGTGACGTCTGGGAGGAGGCTCCACCTGCACATATATACGTGTAACACCACAGTGATCCTTCAGTTCGATAACCGCTCTTCAGCGAGCCTAGCTGCGCAGTGGGGCAACCCAGTGTTGTACCTCATACATCCCCCTGGAGAGAAGGTCCACCCAAGGTTTAAGTGACCCTTAATGAGGCTCTTAGTGACAGAAAATGAGCACTGCACCATAGCAACAGAGAGTGAGACAGTTTTAACAGGGGAAGAGAGCAGGTCCCTCCCTGTTTGTTTATGTAGGAAACCACGGTTGTGTTGGCCGTCCTGATAAGAATACGATGGCCTGTAAGAACAGGACGAAAATGCCTCAGAGCTAATAGGATAGCTAATAGCTCCAGATAATTACTGTGGAGCTTGCATTGTGCTGGCGTCTACACTCCTCTCACTGCTGCGCCCTCGCACAGTGCCCCCCGACCCGTCAGGGATGCGTCTGTGGACACCACCTTGCAAAAAGACACCCTCCCTATTGGAGATCCCTCTAGTGGAAAACCAGGTTCTATCCACAGGAGAAGAGCCGACATGCTGGACGGAGTTGTTGTCAGCCTCTGCTGGAGGTGACGCTGGGTCCAGCGTTGAAACGCTCTCATCTTTTAACAGTCCAGGGGGCACTACAGCGATCATAGATGCCATTGTGCATGTCAGCTGTAAAATCATTTGGAAACACAGTTTGCGTCCCGACAGAAATTGTGCAACGCAGCGGCGAAACGCAGCCACCCTGTGTTCTTACAGACGTGCTCGGCTTGAAACGGAGCATATTTCCAGCCCTAGAAATGATGCCTGTTGACTCGGAGTCAGTGAACTTTTCTGTAAATTTACCGAAAAGCTCAGTGTTTGGATGTGCATTAGGGTCAATGACAGCTGAGCTGTTGCTCGCTCTCTGGAGCTTGCAATTAGCGCCCAATTGTCCAGATAGGCTAATGCGAACACCTTTCTCCCGTAGCGGAGCCAATGCCGCCTCGACACATTTGGTGAATGTTCGGGGGGTGAGTGATAAGCCCAATGGCAGCACCAGGTGTTCGTAGGCTATGCCCTCGAATACAAACCTTAGAAAGTGACTGTGGTCCGGATGAATCGCTATGTGAAAGTAAGCATTTGTCAGATCGATAGTTATAAACCAATCTCCCAGTCTGATCACGCCCAGTAGCTGTCTGAGTGTTAGTAACTTGAACCTGTTGGTATTAAATTAACACTCGCAAGTCTAGGTAAGGACGGAGCCCGCCTCCTTTTTTTCGGAACAATGAAATAGTGGCTGTACCAACCTTTGTCGAATTGTCTGTTGTCATCCAGATTGCCTTTCCTCAATGGAAGGAGCTCTTGAATAAACTCTTCAGCCAGGAGAAGTATCCATCAGAAGCCAACAAAATGACAACAAAAATCTAGCAAAAGTTACAAAAATTTCAGATGCTACGGAGAAACCAGACTTGCAGCAACCTCTCAGTTCAAGCACATCATTTGAATGAGAGAGAGGGAGACTTAGGGAGGCTTCGTATTCCTAAGGTCTTTAAAGTCATAAAAGCTTGAAGAGAGACATTAGCCCAGTTTAATCACTAAAGGATATCAAACTCAAACTTTGTAGTCAGGGCTAGAAATTCAGAAGTTTCTTTATATTTCGGTGATGTATTTGCAGAAGTTTTCAGCATTATTAGAAGACTATCACTCTGTTCCAAAAAGTTTATATTATGTGACTTTTATGAGTTTTAATACTCATGTTGTCATCTCATCAACTTTTGTGTTGTTACTGTTCATGCCTGAAGTATTGACTTAAACAATTATACAAGCTAAGTTTGAGCTCTAAAGGACGATATATGTGACAAAATTTTCAGTGTAGACTTAAAGGTGAAAATCTAGCTTGAGCACTAAATCTTAAACATGTTTGTTTTCAGGTAAACAGACGGTCATTAAGAGAAGCTGGAAACCTGAAGAGTGTACCGCAGTCCAGAAACACCTCAGGAAATTCATAGTGATGAACCAGGTGCCAGGGAAAGCAGATTGTGAACGCTGCATTGCAGCAGAACCCGAGGCCTTAAAGGACAGAGACTGGAAGGCAATCAAGTACTACGTCAAGAATCGAATTTCTACTTTAAGAAGAAAGCTTGAATAAAGGTACCCAACAGTAAAGCAGGGGGGTAGAATGTTCTGTATTTAACCACAAATGTATGTGCCCCTCAGAAGTGGCCACTATTGAAGGTAGAGTGAAGTATTTCATGTTCATATTTCTGAAAGCCCTGCACATTCACAAGGATTCTTGATTTTTATTTTTATTTTTTGTTTATTTACTTTTTTGTTACATGATCTCAGGTGCAGCATGTTTTTTTTAAGGCTGGCTCTTTTCTTTCTATAAAAAATTTGTAATGTTCCAATGTCATGCTCCTAATTTAAATGTAAGGCACCATGTTCAAACAAATATATACCAAGTTCAACATACTCTATGTTGTAAAGTTTTTATTTCTGTTTTAATGAACCTTTAAGATCATACAGGTGTGGAGTGCTAAAATGCTTCATTTTGAAGTGTCCTTATGCTTCAGAGGGTCCATATTTCACTCATGTCCCTGCCCTGACCCTGAATGAGAGTGGATGAGATGCAGGATGAACACAAGGTCAGTCCTGTTGTTAAATTATCATAAAGAAAAAACATGGAAACAGCTTTTCCAGAAAGGCCCTACAAAGGTATAAAATCTAGAAAAGATGGTGTGTGTGTGGGAGAGAACCTCACAAGTGACGAATGCTTGAAATGGGACCTCACAGGTGACTGCAAAACCAGCATAAGACAAAAAGTTTAAAATTCTGATAATTTGAAGTGATGATAATTATCTAGATTTTTTATTTGTATTACCTGATTTTTTACAGAGCTGTAGCACCTTTGGAAAGGGTGGATCCCACAGATGGGTAAAAAACTTTCGGGCCTCACAAACGGGTTACACGAGTATGTGTGTGTGTGTGTGTGTGTGTGTGGAGGGAAATGGGAAGAGGATTAGACGGGTGGTGACAGTTTGGCGGCCCCTGAGCACCCACCCACCTGACAGGAGAGTTTCACACACACACACACACACACACACACACACACACCTGTGTGGGTAGATGTCCGACCTTATTCATCACATACATTACAGTGAGCCTACAAGGTGCTCTGTATGTGTGTGTGTGTGTGTGTGTGTGTATGTGTGTGTGTGTGTGTGTGTGTGTGTGAAACTTGTTGACAGCAGAGATTAATAACTGACCAATTAGAGAGCCCCTCAGGTCTAAAAGCCCACTCTGTGTTCGTGTGGGTGGGTGGGTGGTGAGTGTTTTTCTGGTCATGGGGGGACGCTCTTTCCTCACCTGTTCAACACCTTTAGCATCAGCAAGCTGCGCTCTCATTGGCTGTCAGAGACGTCAATCATGTAGAGTTCTATGATAAAAAACAGAAAACATAAGACTGTTACAGACAAATATCCTGAGGATGCAGCATCTATAAATTCCAGTTCTACGTTGAAAGGACAACTGGACTTATGGAGACGTTTCGTCTCCATAAGTCCAGGTGTCCTTTCCATGCGGTGATTTCCACTCCAGAGTAGATATTGTTCAGCATTTACTCAATAGTGTATTTGTGTTAAAGATTTGAGTAGAGATGGAAGATCAGTTCTTTTGACTGAATCTTTAGAATCGGTTCATTAAAAGGATTCGTTCAAAAGATTCGTTCACTGAATCGGTCAGTTCTTCAGAGCCCCGCCCTGTCGGTGCAGAACACCAGTGAGTGACACAGCGTGAGTGATTCAGTTCATGTCGTTCACTCAGCAGTTCAGTTCTTTTGAACGAATCGTTCATGAACGTCACAAACACTCGATTTGAGTCTTTAAAGGTTTTTCTTATAAATAAAAAATAAATGTTCTTGGTTTGAATTCTATAAAAATGGGTCGTGACTGAAGGATCATGGGAAATTGTGGGTCCCAGAGTGAGACCAGTTGAGAACCGTTAGAGAGGAGGATGCAGAGTCCAGGATTTCCAAAATAAAAGTCTGTTATTGATCGTTCAGACCTTTTGATTGTTCCGTCTATGATCTGAAAACCCTTCTGCAGACTCTCCTGGTCCTGCGGTGGTCTTCAGCGTGTGTTGGCGGTTTCAGTGCGTTAAAATCTGGTGCATTTTCTCTCTTCATGACTTTAAATTGACCATCACAAAATGATTGTGGAGCAGGTTTGATTGAGAGAAAACAAACGGAGAGATTTGATGATTGGAGTGTTTCTTTGATTGATTTCAGTCGCTGATGGAGGTTATTACAGCAGCTGTAGCGGAGGAAAACTTTCAGACCGAGGGAGTTTGTTCCTCTCTTTGATTCATTCACAAACAGTAACAGATTTTTCCTTTATTTGGCAGACATGTTTCATTTGGGCCGTTTGGGGGATTCCCTCCTCGTTTCCAGAGGAAAACATCATGTCGAAGAAAACATCTGACCGCCCTGCTCCTCCGTCTGCTCTCTGCTGACCTCATGTGATCCTCGATTTCACCCTCCACATCTGTGTTTTGTAACGTGCATTAACACAGAACAAACAGAGCCAATGATTCACTCGTATTAACAAACCCGAGTGCAGAGATGATCTGATGCACCGAACATGTTTTCACCGTCTGAGGATGAAACGCCAAAGTTTGGATCTTTTGATTTATTTTTATCATCGTCAACATGCAAACGTTTACATCATTTCATCAGCTGCAGGAGTTTAGAAAAGACCAGAATTCACTGCAGAAAACTGAAATAACCTGCTGCTGTATCCAGAAAACGATGTTTGCAGCAGACTGTGAGGGTCTCTCTAAGGATCTGGTTTTATCAGATTCATTTATAACTTTAGTATAAATTCAGTCTGTAGTTTTTCAAATGAAGTTTAGAGACCTGAAGTGTTTTTGTTCCAGTCTGTAAACATGTTTATTTATGATTGGACATTTTTACATGGAGCTCTATGGGGATTGGCTCACTTTGGGAGACAGCCTCTAGTGGACACTGGAGGAACTGCAGATGTTTGGACTTCTTATATTAACAGTCGAGGTGATAGTTCACTCAGGGCCGACTGTCATAGACCTAAAAAAACACTTTTGTCTGTAAACTGAAGAGTTATTTTGAACTCAGTCTGTTTAGTTTTAAACTTTTATTTAAAGTCAAACTATTAGACTTTTGAACCTCGTTTCCATGGCGATCATGGTCCTATAGTGCGATCTCCACAAAGTGAAGAGAAAAAAGATCGGAAAAAATCAGTTCACCCTATCAGGTGCATTGACCAATGGGAGCCATCCGTCCTGGACAGCTCCTATTGGTCAATCTCCTGCTCCAATCCCCTCGTTGTATTCGACACACCCCTCTCCCGTAGTTCAGACTCGTCCCCTCCCACTCTCCCGGCCCTCCTCGGGGCTCTGAGCGGCTAAAAGTAGCAGCTTAGCTACAGGAGCTGTGATGGAGAAGGACGCAAAAAACAAACACTTCTGCTCGCCACACCGCCAAAAGTAGGAGGAAAACGCAAAAGGGCGGCGTCAAAGAGGAAATGTGACCAAGCGAGGAATCTAACTTGGATAAACATCGGGTCTCTGCGATGTCGACATGGTAGCTGTCCAGGCAGCTGCAGATGGCGCTCGCTAGCACAGCTGGCGTTTACTGCCGCTAGTCACTAACAATCCAACATGGTGGATCCTGTTTGAAGCTAGCGTAGGATCTTCTGTCGGAAGGTTGGACACTTTTTCAAATCTGCCTCAACAGCTCAGTTTTTTTTTTTAACTGAAGCTCAGATCGTCGACCGTGACTTTATCCTGAAATCATTGATGCTATTTTAATTTTTCAGGACAAACTCTGTTAGTAATCAGCTGTTAAACTGCAGTAAAGATACAACAACTTCAAATTTATCCTCAGAATTCAGAGATTCGGTTAAAAGTTGAATATTTGTGAAGACGATGTTGATCCAAATCTGAGGAACTGAAAAACAAGGTGGTGAGTGAGAGACGAGAACAAACAGAGAGAAGAAGAAAACATGGAGGATTCTCTCATCCGTCCACACCCGCACCCTGACATTTCTCTACTGTCCACACACAGCTGCTGAGACACACACACACACACACACACACACACACACACACACACACACACACACACACACACACACACACACACACACACACACACAGAGTCATCCCAGATAGCATCACGCCCCTAATTTCCCATGGTGCATTGTAAACAGAACACACCCGTCCGCCAGTGGCAGCACTTCAGACAACACACACACTCATCCAAACACTCCAATATATGGCGTGCACACACACACACACACACACACACACACAAACAGCTGAAGCTCATCCAGACGCTGCTTCCTGATGCAAAGGCTCATGGGAGCCGTGCAGTTTCATTACACATGGTGCGTTTTAACTGTGACGGCGAAGTCTGCTCTGTAAGCTCTGACATGGTTAGCCTAGCTTAGCTCAAACACAAACAGCTAAAGGGGAAAAAAAAAACTAGCTTAGCTTCAACAGAAACAACGTCTTTTAGTTCCAGACAGACGACGCTGAATAATCGTGTTTCATCTGGACGACACGGCGAGTATTTCAGTGAAAACTTTGGAATCTGGGATGATTTAAACTCTGTGTTTTTTTGTCTTACTCTTTGACTCCCATTTTTAAAGAGGGTCAAATACGTGAAAAATACACCTTTAAGTTACACTTACAGCCGATGTTCGATTAAACACGACTTAACTATGAACGATAATGTGATTGATCGCATTTTAAAAATGAAGAGTTAGACTGTAGAAGTTTATTTAGTGACATACTGATTCGTTTATGTTCTTTAATGTCGTCGCCGTCGTTTCTTCGCCGTCATTTTCTTCCGCTTCATCTTGGTCCGGGTCGCGGGGGCAGCAGCTTCAGGAGGGAAGCCCAGATGACCCTCACCCCAGACACTTCCACCAGCTCCTCCTCCGGGGGGGATTCCCCGCTCCAATCGGATCAGAGCGGCGTTCTATACTGTAATATAATAAAAGAGAAAAGTCAGCGGGTTCACTTTGACTCTGAGAACGATGAACTAAAGAGAATCAAACCTAAAGTTTGAGAGCGAGTGAACCCGGAGCTCGGGGGACGGTCGACACAATAGACAGTTTGAACAGAAGACAAAAGAGGCTGTCATCTTTGGATCGAACAGCTGGATCCAATCAGAGAGTGTCCTGTGTTTTATCAGCCTGACAAGCCTGTCAGACCACACCGAGGGCACGACGGGCCCCGGGCAGCCGGCAGAGACGCTTTGGTGACAGATCGGCGTCGGTTTCTAAATGTGGTCGTTTTTATTCGAAGGGAGTAAACCGAAGTTTTACCGAACATGTCCTCCTGAAGTTCACCAGTGTAAGTGCTGGGAGGTCAAAGGTCAGGAGGTCAGAGTCTGTCCTGCAGACGTCGGGCAGGATGACGAGCCGACGCCGCCGAGAGGAAATCAGGAAAATCATTTCACACTCGGAGGGACAATAAGAAGCAGGAGACAGACAAATAAAATCCAGATCTGCTTTCAACACACACACACACACACACACACACACACACACAGGTTAACTAAAGTCACATTTGGGGTATTTACATTCATTTCCTGCAGACGTTTTCTCCTCTTTGATTCGCTCTCCTCCTTCTTTGTTGTAAATCACTCTGAGCTGCTCCTGCTGTCAGAAAACTGCTGTATAAATAAAGTTTTATTGCTTTCATTAATACCCTCAACTTTAAAAAAATAACCCTAACGTCTTTGTTGTGAGTCCAAGAAAAGGAGGTCGACATTTTACTCGGAGTGAGAGAGAGTCAGCTGTCAGTCAAAGAGCTCCGAGCAGATGAGGAGGTTTCAGAGTTCTGAACGTTTTTATTGACAAGATCATCAACTGAAATATCAAACTGTGAACTCATCAGCAGATCTGGATTCAGGAGAATTAACCTGTAGGACATGATCGCTCAGTCTGTCAGTGTGTCTGTATCCGGCGTGATCCGATTTCTTTACTGTTTAGACACGACTGCAGCGGACAGAACCTACAAACAAAACCATGAAGAGACGGGATCTTCATCAGCAGGAGAGTCGACACCGAGGAGGTGAACCTGAGGAGAAGAAGGATCCAGACCTGTTCTGACTGAGTTACACAGATTATAGAAGACCTTACCCCCAATTTTCACCAAATCTGGAACGGCTCCGATCCCGAAAGGATGGCGATTTTTGCCGTCCGCCATGTTGTGGTGGATTACAGACAGCAGGAATCAGGAGAACTCACAAGAACCCGCAGATTCACGTTCAATCTCACGATACCGAGTCGTCTCTGTAAAGACAGACACATAGACATATAAGCAGTAGATTGTGTCCTTCCAGAGGAGGAAATCTACTTCTAGACTTCTAGAATCAGCATCTCCTCATCCATGGTGTCATCGGGGTGAAATGACGTCTAAAAACTTTTCCCTTGTTCGTCTCCGCCCGTTTGCATGGTGTGAAATACGATCCTCCTGAAACACGGAGTGTTTTATTTTGAAAAGAAGCCGGATGTTTTATTTTGAAAAGAAGCCGGATGTTTTATTTTGTGTCTGTGCCCGACTTCCTTTCCAGCACGGGTTCATCTGTGCTGAATTTATCCGCCATGCTCCGGCGTCCAGAAAAAATAGAACTCTTATGATCAGCTGAGGAGTCCGGCGATCCGCAGAGGAACGGAAAGAAGTCGGTGTAAATTGACACGTTAACTTGAATGGTTACGATCAGCTACGATCGGAGGATACGACCTTTTAGGAGACGATCAGGATGTTAGACTCTCTTTGTTGAAAGGACAGTTGGAGTAAGTCCAACTGTCCTTTCAACAAAGAACTGGAAATCCTAGATGCTGCATCCTCAGTTTTAGACAATATCTCCAGATTTAGGAGCAACATCTGCGTCCACAGTGTGTTTTTGGATCTCAGATTTCCTCATTAATTGGCAGCAGAGCTCTTATGATGAGGAGCGGTCAACACTTAGATGTAGGAGAACTTTTCAGACTCTGAATAAAAGTCATCCTGAGGAACTTCTCCTGAAAAACTCTCTCTGGTTCTCAGTGATTCAGTTTTCCTGAAAGCTTCTTCAGGATTTTTCTCATTTTAATGACAATTTTACGGACGTTTGTCTCTGAGGAGCGTCAGGCAGGAATGGTTGTGTTTAATAATCTGATTGGAGCACACAGTGTTCGCCGTGAGGCGGGCGGTGATGATGTCTGAAGACAATAGAGGCTGTAATATTTAACATCCAACAGCTGTGAGTCTCATCACAGAGTGTCCTGTGTTTTATCAGCCTGACCAGCCTGTCAGACCACACTGAGGGCTTATTGTCCGACACTTCAGGAGAGCGAGTGTGTTCATCTGTGGGGAGAAGTTCACAAAGTGTGTGTTCAGTCATGTCAAGAGAGTCACGGTGTGTTAAAACGATCAAACAACGAAATACAGTTTCATAAAAAACGACGAAAGTTCGGACTTCAGATTCTATCGTCAAGTTTTCACTAAAAATAACAGAGTCAAAAAATACTTTAAACCGTGTGTGTGTGTGTGTGTGTCAATAATTAACCTCCATGATGGGCGAATGACACCACCAAGCGTCATGACACCCCTTAAAACTGCAGTCCCCCAACTGTCCACTAGAGGCAGTGTCCTAAAGTGAGTTTATCTGTTTAAATAATAAAACCTTCAGTAACTTTTGGAGTTTTTTAAAAGTTTTATTTTCCTTTAAACCAAAAACAAACAAAAAGACGGACAGGGCTCCTGAACGGTTCACTGCAGTGACGTCAGCTGATGTTACCTGGTTAGAGTCGTTCACCTGGACTCCGCCCACCAAGGAGGAGATCCGCCCTCTTCTTCTTCTGAAACACGTTTATATAAAGAACATACAGAGAGAGAGAGAGAGAGAGAGAGAGAGAGAGAGAGAGAGAGAGGTTTTAAAGTCACTGACCTCAGGGTGTGTGTGTGTGTGTGTGTGTGTGTGTGTGTGTGTGTGTGTGTGTGTGTGTGTGAACATATCCTGTTATATAACGGTAATATGATCAAGGTATTTACAATATCAGTTACACTGTGTGTAAATGTCATCCATCTGTGTGTGTGTGTGTGTGTGTGTGTGTGTGTGTGTGTGTGTGTGTGTGTGTAAATGTACTCCATGTGTGCCGGGTGTGAGCTCTCCAGCTGGAGGGATTTCTCACCAATAAACACACACACACACACACACACACATGCACTCACACTTGCTCACATACACACAGCTGTAGGGTCAAAGGTCAGGTGTAAGTCGGATGGAAACTGTCCCGGTCCATTTCCCCTCCTGTAATAGATGGGTGTGAGTGTGTGTGTGTGTGTGTGTGTGTGTGTGTGTGTGTCTGTGTGTCTGTGTGTGTGTGTTTTGTCTACAGAAGCGATCAGCTGTTTGTTTGTTTGTTTAAATAATTTAATTTTCAGCACTTTAGTTTCTCTTCAAGGAGAAAAACAAAACCTGACGATGTTCTGAGAAGGTTCCTGTGATCCGAGCTCCATAAAGACCTGGTCTGATCGTACTCAGGTCTTCTGTGATCCGTCTGACCCCCGACCTCCACCTTCATCCTGATCGACTCCTAAAAGGTTGTATCCTCCGATCGTAGCTGATCGTAACCATTCAACAAGAACAAGTGAAAGGTTTTTAGACGTCATTTCACCCCGATGACACCATGGATGAGGAGATGCTGATTCTAGAAGTCTAGAAGTAGATTTTCTCCTCTGGAAGGACACAATCTACTGCTTATATGTCTATGTGTCTGTCTTTAGAGAGACAACTCGTTATCGAGTGATTGAACGTGAATCTGAGGGTTCTTGTGAGTTCTCATGATTCCAGCTGTCAGTAATCCACCATTAAATTCACCTCACAAACAGATCCAGTATGAATTGTCGGACGCTGAAAATTGCCGCTCTTCCGGATGTGGTGGAAATCCCAGGTGAGGGCTGTTCAGGAGCAGGGTCAGCTCTGATCTGGATTAGTGAGAAGTCCAGAGTGTGGTCTACCTGAGAAAGAAGGACTGGAACCCTGATCAGACACGGATCACAGACAGAACTTTGTCGACGTTGACGGGTGTAAAGTGGATTTAGTTTTAACTCGACCCTCTTCAGAGCAGCAGGAGGACTTTAAACAGTTTTCTAAATCAGCAGCACTCGGGTAAATGAAGCCGTTTGTCTCGTTTCAGGACTCGGGGACAAACTCAGATCTACGCTCACAGGAATGTAGGTCATTCAGGGATTTAAGGAGGATAAAAAGTCCTAAAAACAGAGAATATAAAGTCAACTTCAGGTCAGACCTCGACACTGAGAACAAACTTTTACTTTTCCTCTTTTTTTCTTCGAGGTCACTGAGAAGTTTTCTCTTCATAGACGTCTGAATCCTGGAGTCCAGATTGGATTATGACATTTTCTTTATTCTCCTCCTCAGAGGAAGTTGTTGAGCAGATTTCCACAGGCACATAAACACGTTTTACACCACAACATAACTCCGTGAAAGTTATCGGAAACATCTGTGACGATAGCGAACCGGAGCGGGTCTGGATCTTAAATCTTTACAGACTAATGTGTGTCTGCGATCAGATCAAGCATCTCTTTGGAGGTACGATCGGGGCCAGGGTTCGACCCGCCAATGTGTTCTGGATTATTCCCACACAATAGATCCTGGTCTTCAGCCCTGATGGCTGCAGAGATGCAGGCCGCCGCTGACCGCCGCCGCCTGGTCCCCACCATCTTGTTTCCATCGTCTTGGCGAGACTTCGGCCTGCTGGAGGATGTGAGGAGGATGAAAACAAGGCCAGATGGTTTTTGATTGATTTAGTCTGAGTCAGAGAGGAAACACTGACTTCCACTTCTGCCTTTGTTTTTTCTCACACTGACTGACTCCCAGCCAAACGCCGCCACGAGCGGAGCGTCTGAAGGCCGGTTTCTGAGACCTGAACAGGAGGGACTCTGCTGACTCAGAACCTCAGGACCTTCAGCTCCATCCTGGAGGTCCAAAGGTGGAGAAGCTTCACTTTCCAGACTCCCCTCCAGCTCTGAACTCGTTTGTTTTCTTCATACCTTTAAATCTTTGGCCGACGAAGACCAACGCTCTGAAATGACCTCAACGTGTTCCAGCGTGAGAAAGAGGCTGACAAACGTTCAAACCGAGCCAACGAAGAAATCACATTAACGACCAAGTCCAAAACAAACACGGCTCATTACAGGGACCGGCGCCGAGAGCAGCAGCTGGGCGCCACCTTCGCCTCAGAGTCACGACCCGCCCTGTTTTTGTCACACCTCGACCGGGCCGGCGTGGGACCAAAGAGTCCGACTGGTCCGGGTCTTTGAGGTGGTTAACGTGGAAAAAGTGACGGTTAGGGCGTTCAGGTCTGAGTGGATCTGAGGTGACCGAGTCTCCGTCTCCTCAGGTGGAGCGTCCTCAAGAACCTCAGGTCAGTCCGGTCACCTTTAAAACCTGGACTACTGAGAACCTACACACACACACACTCACACACACACACACACACTCTCTGCATTAAAACCAGTAACCTG
This sequence comes from Xyrichtys novacula, assembly GCA_962446985.1. Lineage (NCBI taxonomy): Eukaryota > Metazoa > Chordata > Actinopteri > Labriformes > Labridae > Xyrichtys > Xyrichtys novacula. Next base: position 976,741 of record OY660883.1, read on the forward strand.
GTTCTGTATGAATACCATCTTTGTGTCCTTCTTCCTTCGGCTCGGTTCACTCAGGAGTCGGCTTTGTCCCGGTTCTACATGAGCGGCTCCGCTCAGAGTTCCTGCGAGGTAAATCTGAGGTCCTCTTTACTGTTTCAGGGTTTTGGACCGTTGAGGACCGTCGGTGTAAACACGACCGTACAATAGAGGCCTCTGAATGTTCCCCGGATCGCAGTATATCGGGTCACGAAGGGTTTGGTGGACCTGGACGTCCGAGTCGTCCTCCAGACTTTGACTCGTTGGTCTGTCTTTGATCACCTTCGTCTTACTCGCTTTAATTCGACGTATTTTTAACTCTCAAACCACAGCCCTTTGTTGGATGTTCTCAGCCCGTTCATGTGCCGTCTCTGTGACCGTCTGTCGTCTCTCTGTTGTTTCCTCTGAATGGTGTGAGGCCCAGTTTACCCGGGATGACCCTCCTCCCTCCCTCCCTCCTCCCTCCCTCCCTCCCTCCCTCGCTCAGTTGTTCTCTCTTTTGTTTCATGTGTGTTGTTCACTTTCTAGAGGTCAGTATGTTTCAAACACATGAGCAGAAACTCTCTGAAAAACTGGTCAGACAACGACGGACAGAGAATCGTCAACCTGCTTCGCTGTGTGACGATTTCAACGTTTTTATTTAACGATGAAAATGTTTCACCTGAGAGACACAAATAAGAAGTGGAGCATGACGGTGAACTCAACACCAAGTCCAGTTCACCATCAGATGGTCAATCTGAGGGGAACACATCAGCGCTGAAGACCGTGAGGTAAACCAGGACTCCGATCATCTGGGATAAACCTGAACCTGTTAGTCCTCCAGCCAGAGGGGGGCGACCTTTGAGAACTTCCTCCTCTGATAAATGACTGTAAGTTCACAAACGATCACGACAACAGTGGCGTCTCCTCACCTTCATATCTATGCAGATGACACTCAGCTCTGTGTCCAACTCCTCAGTAAGGAAAGCAGCTATTGGCTGTCCTAAAAGTCGCTAAATGAGGTCATCGCCTAATTTGCATAATTGGCCAAATTGTAATGGAGAGAAACAACGTCGAGGGAGAGAAACAGAGAGAGTAAAAAAGAGAGTAAAAAACACCCCAAATATGTTTGAACTACAAATGAACTTTATTCTGTCCATTCTTGTTTTTTTTTTATGTCTCTACACCAAAAACCTCCTCCTTTATCCGGGCTTTTCACCGACAGAAACGACCCAATTAAGACAATTTGTCAGAGTTACTTTAGTTTTTTAAAGTTTGGTTTGGATTTAAAAAACCAGCTTCACTTTAGCGCATTTCATTTGCAGTAGTCTGGATGCAGCTGGGAGGGACTGCTGTGACGGCGAGGACTGGGCCGCCTGTTAGCGCTGTGGGACGGGGGAGAGGATCACGGCAGAACACGCCGGAGGTGACACGTGCTTTAATGTCAGAGTCTCCAATGACACCACAAAAAGTCACTAGATATGTCTCGAGGGGTCTGAAACTCGCTAAATATACCGACAAAGTCGCTGAGTCGGCAACACTGTCTAATTAAGCGTTAATTTAATTTGACGAAAACGACTTTTTTTATTTGTTTTTCAAAACAAAGACGAAATAACGACGAGACAAAATACAGATAACAAAAACTCGGACAAATACGATTTTTGTTGTTGAGGTGAAAATGTTTCGTTTCTTGACCTGAAGGAAGATCATCCCTCTAAATGACCATAACAGGGACAGCACAGCAGCATTGCATTATGGGAGAGTCTAACCTTGATTATCTAATTAACACCACTGATGTGTCCTTCAGTAGATCCTGATCTGATCAAGATTAAGACTCAACATAAAGCTGAATGACTCCAGATCTGGAGTTTCCTTCACCCTGAAGACGGTCCACGTTAAGACCCGGTCCTCCAGCCTGGGTACCTTTTCTAAAACTGGACCCTGGACGTCTTCGTGGACTCTGAACTTTGACGCCCAGCTGACCACGGTCCTGTTTTCTCCTCTAACACCAACAAAAGACTCTAAACCTTCCAGGACTGAAGTCTGACCCGTCCCCTCGTCTAAAGATGGCGGGTCAACTGAAGGTGAAAATACCGCCAGGAGCAGCTTTCAGTCATCCAATGAAAACACGGACAAACTGATATCATTAGTGGTTCTTTTAACACTGGCGGGCCGACCCACTTTGACCCACTTTGACCCACTTTGACCCACTTTGACCCACTTTGATCCGGTAAAACCAGAACGAGGAAGAGGAAGCTGCTTCTTCTTCAGGATCAGGCTGTGACACAGTGAATGAGGAGGACATGTGTCTCTGTCTGAGTCACAGAGGACAAAACGTGACCGGCCTCAGTGGGGGGGGGCGGACCCTCTGCCGGGCTCTGACAGGACCTCGGCTTTGTTTGGTGAAGAACGCTGCTTCTGATCTCCAGCGCTCGCTGTCGGGGTTCAGGCCAGGGACGGGGGGAGGTCTGTGGGTTACAGTTGGACCGGGTCGGGCCTGAAGCTCTGAGGTACTGATGGAGTTCAGAGGAAGAAAGACGGAGAGACAGAAAAACAACATAGAGGTAGAGATGATAGAGTGGCTGTGATTGGAGGATGGCCCTGCAGCATGTGAACCAGACTGACCCAGACAGAGTCCGGATCCACATCACGACATTTTTAACGTGTTCGAGACAAACGGGCGACGTTTCCACCCGACCTTCTTCAGCAGGTCCACTCAGAAATCTTATAACGGGTCAGAGTTCGTGGTTGTTTTTACGTCGTTCACTCAGAAGTTCTGAAACACGACACAAATCTTAAAGGATCAGATTTTCACACAAAGGTCTGATCCACAGAAAAACAGCATCTCTGAGAGTCAGAACCAGAATCAGACAGAGTTCTGGGTCCTCTCCAGACCTTCTAGAAGAGGCGTCGGGGAAACGTCTTTTGTCCGTCCGTGTCCTCCTGCACCTTCATCCTTTTACCCAGACTCATGACTGCAGGTGAGGGTCGGACTCTCGGTTATCCGCTGAATCAGAACTTTTCCTGATCCATTTCCCGCTCACTCACGAACCCGGACCCAGAGGTAATAAAGTCCTTGACTCTCCCCACCTGGAGCGAGTAATCCTCTGTTTCCATCTCTGACCACGAGGCTCCGGTGTTCGGACTCAGCCGGACCAGATCTAATCCATGCACTTATTGATAATAATGAGTTATTGACTTGGTTCTGCAGCTGTTCTGGTGTGAGTTCAGTGATAATCCAGAACCTCCTCTCGTCTGTTTCTGGTTAAAGTGATCCGCTGATGGAACGAACCGTCTGCAGCTGTCGGTCGTGGTCGGGTGTTGAGTGTCGGGACGTCCGCGGTTCGAAGGTGACTCACTGTTCCTGTTTTCAGCTGTAATGACGCTCATTAAAACCACACCCTTCACTCGCCTCTGCTGTGTCGGATCAGAACCTTTTCCCTGAACACTTCTGACCCCGTTTAACTCTGTGCACTAAAGTCCTTCTGGTTTGATCCTCCGTCACAGATTTTAAAAACAGACTCCAGATCTGGATCAGTCCTCGGTCTTTATTTCAGTTTGATTCTTTCTATACGAACAAAAACGACGAGTGAAGAACCTCAGAGATGATCATCAGACACTCGGCACCGTTTACAAAGTGGAGCTCTGTTTCCCTGAGTGTCCCGGTGTTAGGATCCACACTCAGTGTTCTGGTGTGGGATTTAGGCAGAGTCAGGAAAGTTCATATTCTGTCTGAACTCGTTCAAAGTTCAGTTCATCCTTCATAATTTCATGTTTCCCAAAAATAAACTCATTTAGTTCTTTTTTTTCTCCAACACTTTGCTTTAAGTTTTTATTTGTCCAGATTTTTGACAGAACCACAGACAGATTATTTTAACCCTGAAACTCTGTCAGATTATCTTCATCTCCTTTTTTTAATCCTAATCTAACAGGTTTACAGCAGAGAGGTCAGTCCTCAGGTGTCTCCCTGATGTTTAGTTCAGTCCTCACTAACGTTCATCTCTAGAGTTTATTTTCATAAATATGAGGAAAACCTGCTGCTGGATGGTTTTAGACTCTTTATCAGGATTACAACAACAACAACACGACTGAAGTCCTGAAGTTTATTTTACTTTTTCAAACCGACCAGGAAACAATTCACAACAAATTCAGTTTCAGTCGGACTGAAGAGAACCAGAACAAAGACTGGAAACAACAAGAACAGGGAACTTTAATGATATTGTGATCTAATATCTGTTTAAGGTTCCCTGAAGACGTCGTCGATGTTCGGTCTTGCTTCTTCAAACCAGGCGGACAAAGTTTACACAGAAAGGTTCGATTTTTACGTCTGTGTCGTAGTTGACTTTTACATCAAACTCTTTGAAATGTTCAGACGAGTCTGTGCGCTCCTCCCTCGTCCATCATGTTTACCAACGTATTTATCGGAGCGACAGACAGGCTGTTTGCTGTTGTCAGACTGGGTGTCTTTCCTCTAAATATGAAGGTCTGTTTACGGCGTGTTTTAGTGTTTTAGTGTTTTAGTTTGGGTTTCTCCTGAAAGACTCTGGACATCTGAGACACTCGTGAACAGAGTTTAGAACGCCGCTACAGACGCCAGAATGAGCGCGTTCAACATCAACGTGTTCATGCACAAATAAAGAACGATACATTCACGTTCGCCCGAGTTCATGAATGATCGTCCACTGAACGTGTTCAGGAACAACACTTCATTTACGGACTCCTGCAGGGCGGTCTTCAGGGACCAGAGTCCACATGTAGGTCTAAAAATGGACTCTAAAGTGATTTAAAACCAGTAAAAGCATCAAACTGGTGAACGTCCTGTTAGAGAAGACAGATCTGACCCCCCTCTCTCCAGTGAAACCAGACCAGGACCAGGGAGCTGCTGGTCTACCTCTATGACTGTTTTAGTTCTCAGTTCCTGTGCGGTCTTGGCGTTCCCAGACGATGTTTTTCTCACCCTCATGATTCTTCGCTGACCTCCGCGTCATGATGGACGTCTGATCCGTTCTCCTACACAGACTTCCTGGGATCCCTCTTCATAAACGGACTCTGCAGGTGGACTCGGACTGAACGCCAAACCTCCTGTCAGTCTGAAGGCGGCGTTTGGAGCCGGACCAGCGAGCTGGGCCTGAATCAGGTCTTCAGACGGCGGTCCTTGTTGCAGTAGAACTCCCTCCTGTGACGCTGACAGCTATAGTGCGTCCTGGAGTTTAATGAGGCGGGCTCTCATGACTCCAGAATAATCGGTTTATAAAGATCGTCTTTTTCCGATGTTCTCCTGTTTGTGTTTCTCTGACCTGAACGGCTCGAGTTCATCAGACCCTCCTCCTCCTTTTCTTCTTCAGTCGTCATGACAACACACCTGATGAGATTTTCCTTCGTACAATCCATCATCGGCTGAGAGTGAAGACGTCGCCGCGCCCTCGGACGGCGGCCGCAGGTTCTCATGTTGAAACCGAAGCAGGTTGAAGAGCGTCAGAGTTTGATTTTGGCAGCTGGCTGAGCGCTTTCCCAGCCGACACTTCTGCGAGGAAACAGGTGTGTTCCTCATAACGCCGCTTTGTTTCCATTCTTCCTCTCCGTCTGTTTTATCCTCCTCCCTCCTGCTCGCACCGCTGACAGCCTCGGCCCACGGCGCCGGTGGCGTCACCTCTGCTCGGGGACCGCAGGGACCGGTGTGAACTGGCAGACTGACACCGGTGTGTGAACGCAGTGATGGACTTTTCTCATGTTGGAGTTCAGCCTCCTCCAGTCTGAGGGAAGTTTACTCTGACGTGACTGGAGGGATCGCTGTCAAAGCAGTGCATTGTGGGTAGTTTCACCTCGCGCTGAATTCATCAACTGTATTAATAGTTTATAACTTCTGACTGATCTGGATCTGATCTCAGAGGTGCGGTTTGTCATATTTGACCCTCTTTAGTTTTCATTGAGCAGCTTCTCCTACGCCGACGCCGCCGTCTTCGCCGCCATCTCGCACTGAGCGATCAGGGTGAACAGCGCCGAACACAGAGGAGGCGTGTGCCTGTTTCCATCGACCTTCCTTAAGGGCGGGATACACGACGGCCCACGCCAAGGTGGAGAACTTTTGACGGGACGTTCAGAGAGACTCAGTATCTGTGTTTCATGGACCGGTTCTGACCCGGTTTCACTCCAGACCACGTGGACAAAGAAAATAAAGTTCTCATTTATCAGGAAGAACCGAATGATGGGGAGAGAATCGGACTTTTACGAGCAGTTTGACCTGGTCGCCGTCTGAGTGAAGGTCGATGATCGTGGCGTCTCTGCTGGATCGTTTCCTCTGACAGAAACGACGACAGGGCGAAGGAAGGAGGGGAAACAAGAGGAGTATGGCAACTTTACCATGGCAACGGGGAGTACACATCCGGTCCAGACTGGAGGCGACAGGTGTGTGTGTGTGTGTGTGTGAGTGTGTGTGTGTGTGTGTGTGTGAGGGTTTTCTTTCTACTTTGCTACACTTGCACAGAGCAGTGCATCGTGGGTCGCAGCTGCTTTAATGTCAAATCCAGCTGCTGCAGCTGAACCCCCTCCTCCTTTTCTCTCTCTCTCCCTCTCTCTCTCTCCCTCTCTCTCTCTCTCTCTCTCTCTCTCTCTCTCTCTCTCTCTCTCTCTCTCTCTCTCTCTCTCTCTCTCTCTCTCTCTCTCTCTCTCTCTCTCTCTCTCTCTCTCTCTCTCTCTCTCTCTCTCTCTCTCTCTCTCTCTCTCCATCCGGCCCACATCAGGAAGTGGTTTCCAAAAAAACTCTCACTGGACGACATTTGAGGGAGTCCCGAGTCCCGTGTGTGTGTGTGTGTGTGTTGTGTGTGTGTGTGTGTGTGTGTGTGTGTTGTGTTGTGTTGTGTCTGTGTGTGTGTGTTGGAGCATCTGTGTTCTCTGCCTGTGTGTGTTTAGACTTGTGTGTTTCTGTCATAAACACCTCACACACTCTCAGAGCTGCAGCTGAACCTGCAGCTCATCCCTGTCACCTCCTGTGTGTGTGTGTGTGTGTGTGTGTGTGTGTGTGTGTGTGTGTGTGTGTGTGTGTGTGTGTGTCTGCTTCCTGTCTCTGTCACTCAGTCTAATGAGTTCTGATTGAGGACAGTTGAGGGTGGTTGAGTTTAACGAGGACGAGTGAATGAAGTTTTTTCCAACATGGCCGCCTGATGGGGGGTGGGGCATAAATCTACTTGGTTCCAGTCCAAACTGGACTCTAGATCCTCTTTAACCCACACCAGTCCCTGATGTTGTTGTTGTTGTTGATTCTGGTCTTCATATTTTTCAGTTTTTCTTCAGTTGCTGCTTTAACAGGTGAATCTAGACTGGATCTGAAGACCAACAGGACTTTGGAAGACCCAGTAAGACTAAAGATGACTGTCACCCCAAATCTCCACCGCATCCGGAACGGCAGTGATTTACAATCTACGCCAATTCCTACCTGATCCATTTGTGAGACAAATTTCGTGGACAGCAGGAATCAGGAGAACTCACAAGAACCCGCAGATTCACGTTCAATCTCACGATAACGAGTTGTCTCTCTAAAGACAGACACATAGACATATAAGCAGTAGATTGTGTCCTTCCAGAGGAGGAAATCTACTTCTAGACTTCTAGAATCAGCATCTCCTCATCCATGGTGTCATCGGGGTGAAATGACCTTACCTAAGGATGAAGGAGGAGCAATCGAGCTCAGATACACAGGACTCCTCGTTCGGCCAATCAGCACCTACGTTTGTACACATGTGTTTATGCGTAGACTGGGAGAGACGAGACAGCGAGCTCAATCTGTGGCACCGAGCCGGGAGGAGCAGCAGCAGATGCCGGGAGGTGCCGTTGCTCGTGAAACTGTTATAAATATAAATGATTCAGATTCGGTTTCTGGTGGCACATATTTCAGCTCAGCTCTCAGCCTCACGTGAAACTACAGATGTTTATGGAGTTCAAACATCTCTGCTGATTCACCGAGACAAAACCAAGTCAACGACGAACACCAACACAATCCAGACCTGATAACTAACTTTGTCATTCTGTGCAGCTCAGCTGGCAGCCCCTCCTAACAGCCAAAGTGCATCTAAACCTTATTAATGCACTTTATTTTCGTCACACGGTTCTGGAGCTCTGACGTCCTCTGAAGTTACAGCTCAGCTCTCAGCCCCTAAAGCTCAGTGGAGCGGGAAAAAAAACATCATAAAAACTCTTCTGGTTGATGTGAAGTTATTAACATCATATTTGTCTTGACATTGTTTTCAGATCAGAACTCAGAGATTATTTA
>OY660883.1:987500-1052500 GCA_962446985.1 Xyrichtys novacula
AGTTACCTCCAGTTTCCCCAGAATTGGTGTTCAGTGATTGGCTGCCATTACAGATCGGAGCGGTTCAGGACGGGGCGTAAATCCCGGTTCAGCAGGACTCTTCTCCTTCAGAGCCCTGCTGTCGTAGGTGATCCTCGTTGTCAGGATGTTGTTCGTCCTGAAGGTCATGTTACAAACACGTGAACCTTTTCGGGGTCGGGTTTGTTCTTTATCTCGGATTCAGTCATCGTGCGATTGCTCGTGAATCAGCAGGTTCTTGTGAGTTGTCATGACTACCGCTGACGGTAAGCCGCCACGAAATTCGCATCACAAATGGATCCGGTAGGAATCGGCAGACGGCGAAAAATCGGAGCCGTCAGAATGTGGTGGAAAACTCTGAGTCCTCTGAGTCTGTGACCTCGGATCGTAAATCTGGACTCTTGGACTTTTGGTATTTTCTTTAATCTTGAAATGAAACCTGTTTTACTGTCAGTGAAGAACTTTCTAGAACTGTTGTTGAAACTTTCATCTAAATCTCAGAACTATCCGGTCTGAGACTCTCTGTGTTTATTCATCAGAGGATCAGAGGAGAGGTGACGGACAGAAGGACAGCGCTGTCTTCAGAGAGGTGTCAGGACTCCTGAGTCTGCAGGTCCCCTTCCTTCTCGTCCTGATCTGGGTTCAGGTTCTGGACTGCTGGAATGAGGACCAACCCCCTTAAACGTGTCCCGGTTTGTGTAGCTGCAGCGTCTCTGTGGTTTCTTCTCACGACACTGTCAGAGGTATCACTCCTTCCAGAAAAACGACAGCAGATCCTGTAGCGGTCTGGTGGGTTTTTGGACGCCGCAGCTACACTGAGTCCCCGGTTTGTGATGAATCACACCTGAGCCTCCCCCTCTCCCCCACAACTCAAACAAAGACGTCAGTCGGCGTCTCCCCCGGCGGCTCCGCAGCCGTCCACATGCGTCACATTTGTTGAGTTTAGTAAACATCACGTTGATTTGATTCATCCCTTTTTCTACCAGAGGATTTCTCCGGCATTAATCAAGCTGTCGGCCGTCTCTCCTCCTCACGCCGACTCTCCTCACAACATCATCACTGATGCTCTCCACGGTTCCCCCGAACAAGACGGAGAGAGGGAGGAGGGTTTCTGATGTGAGTCCACGTTCGGAGGATGATTAACGTCATCGACGCCATCAGCTGAAGCCCAATGAGTTTGGGGATCAGTCGCTCATCATCCAAACTGTTTACACTTCATCTGCAGCCCGGCCCCTGCAGAGCGGACAGAGAGATAATAGAATAAACATTAATATATCCGTCTGAACAAAAGGACCATGACTCATCAGAGTTTGGACACTTTTAGAAAACTCCTAAAAAACGTGTTTTTAAGAGTTTCCACCGTCCGAGGGTTTAACTGAAAATAAGGACGTCAAAGAAAGAAATAAAACATCGGTGTTTGTTCGTGTTTTCTCCCTCCAGCTGTTCAAACATGAACATTCGCCAACGTTTCCTGCATGACGGCTCAAAACTGTGATGGTCGTAACTCGATGGATGAAACATTTAGAGGACCCAGAACAGAACCCTGAGGAACGCCACAGTTTAAGGTCAACATGTCATTGTAACGCTCACACTGTTAGACGGTCTCACTCCAAACACCAACACTGAGAAAACAAACATGGAGGTGTTTTTCTCTCATTTTAACAGGTTTTTATTTTCGTTTTTATTTCAGCAGGAAGTCGACAGAAACACGACTCTGTCTTTTCTTCCGATGGTTCGTTGAATCTGCATCTTTTCGTCTCATGAATGTCGTCATGTTGTAGATCTAGTCCTGGTAGTTCAGCTCTGCTAACAACAGATCTATGTTTCTGCTGGAAACCAAACGGTGGAGCCTGAGTTCATGAGTCTGTCCTGGTGAATTATCAGAAGAAAAACACAGAATGACTTTATTACTTTATTTAAAATGGAGTTTATTATAAGAACAGTTTTTTTTAAGAGTGCAAAAATCAGTTTACAGAGAAAGAGAGCGGGAAAACTCTGAAAAAAATCAGGAGTGTTGAGATGTTTACGGAGTCACATGATCCGAAATAACGAAAATAAAAATAAGAAAAATACTGTAAAATAATTTCTCATCAGGTCTTATAAAAATACTTTTTTTCTCAGCAGCTCATTTCAAATTAAAAACCTTTCAGATCGACTGTTAGTGAAATCATGTTTCAGTGTCTCTGTTTTCTTCTTCTTTTTGGAGTGAATTCATGTCCTTTTCTCTCGGCCAATCAGGACTCCTCGTTTTGAAACACCGCCTTCGTCTCCAGCAGCGTGTTGATGATGTCATCACTGTAGCACAGAGTGTCTCTCAGCACCTTCACCGTGTGCTGGCCAATCAGAGGAGGGGGCGTCGGCCCAGCTGGAGTGAAGCTGCTGTAACGGACGGCCGGGCCTGAAAGAAAGAGAAGAAAAACTAACGTGAGAAAAAACGAGAATTTTTACGATTATTTACCGTCAAAAATCAATGATCGATTAAAAGACGGGTCTCTGTTGCCAAAGGGGGACGAGTCAGGACCACATCAGTCCACCTTCATCCTGATGGTCTCCTAAAAGGTCGTATCCTCCGATCGTAGCTGATCGTAACCATTCAAGTTAACGTGTCAATTTACACCGACTTCTTTCCGTTCCTCTGCGGATCGCCGGACTCCTCAGCTGATCACAAGAGTTCTATTTTTTCTGGACGCCGGAGCATGGCGGATAAATTCAGCACAGATTAACCCGTGCTGGAAAGGAAGTCGGGCACAGACACAAAATAAAACATCCGGCTTCTTTTCAAAATAAAACACTCCGTGTTTCAGGAGGATCGTATTTCACACCATGCAAACGGGCGGAGACGAACAAGTGAAAGGTTTTTAGACGTCATTTCACCCCGATGACACCATGGATGAGGAGATGCTGATTCTAGAAGTCTAGAAGTAGATTTCCTCCTCTGGAAGGACACAATCTACTGCTTATATGTCTATGTGTCTGTCTTTATAGAGACGACTCGTTATCGTGAGATTGAACGTGAATCTGCAGGTTCTTGTGAGTTCTCGCGATTACTGCTGTCTGTTATCCGCCATGAAATTCGCCTCACAAACGGATTCAGTAGGAATTGACAGACGGCAAAAACCACTGCCGCTCCAGATGGGGTCATGCCGTCATAAGTAACCTTTCTGGGGTCGGGTTGTTTGTTGACATTAAAAGTTCTCTATCATGGATTCAATCATCGAATCAAAACGTGAATCAGTCGTCCTGGATGAGTCAGGACGTTCTCGGACCTTCAGACCAGAACCTCAGCGCTGTTCTCCTGTAGATCTCGTCCCTCGTCTCTCTCTTTAACCTCCTCACTCCTCTCTCTCACTTCTGATCGGAGCGCGCTGCAGAAACTCTGACTTTTTCACCTCTGACTGAGCGAGCGATAATCAAAGATGGATGTAACCCTGAGCCAAAGGGACTCATTAGAGAGACACGGAGCTGCTGAAGAAGAAGAAGAAGAAGATGACTAGGACCCCGTTGGGGCACTGGCGGGCCCGAGCCGTGTCGCGTCCCCCCCCCCCCCCCCCAACGTGCTGCCTTCCCGTCCCATTTGTGTCCTCTGGCCATCGCCCTCTCTGGTAACGCCCATCACTGCAAAGACCCTTTTCCTTCATCGGCGTTTGCTGTTCTTCCTGCCAGTGCGTGTTGCTTTCACTTACACTTGCCACAGCCAGCCTCGTGAGTGCCTAGCCTATTGGATATCACTGTCACCTACACAGGACAGTCATTACCTTTCTATTAATACTTTGTGTTTTAATTTCACATTAATTTCCATATTGTATAAACGACTGGAAAAAACTTGAGCCCCTGCCCCTGTATAATCATGTGCATGTCTCTGTTCTAGCTCCAAGGTGAATCTTCACTGCTCATGTTCTCCTCAGAAGCACTCACCTCACTCCCCTCAGGTTACTGTACACATGCACCAACTGCCTGCTTCAGGTTTGGATGGAGCTTCATGGTTGTCTTTTGGAGAAATGAGCAGTCAAGTTGTGTTTGAAATTTGATTTTTTTCAGGGGCAAAAGGAGCCTCTGCATTCTTGTCAAATATGTAAATAGCATGTTTTTGCAGGTGCTAAAAACCAGACTCTGAGTGTGTGTGTGTGTGTGTGTGTGTGTGTGTGTGTGTGTGTGTGTGTGTGTGTCTGTGTGTGCGTTCAAGTCACATGACATATTTAACCGGATGTAGCTGCAAGACGGAGCCTCGTTGACTCTCCGTTTCAACTTATCTCAAAAGTGAGGACCTCAACCTATATACCAGTTTTTAAATTGTGTTGATAGGCCAAATAAAACCAGAGTTATGATAAATTATGTCCGCGATACTTTTTTTCTGCTTATTTTGATCACGTTCGGCGCTCGATCGCGCTGTATGAGACAGGAAAACATAGCATGCAGACATTAGCGACAGGTCTTACAGGCGGAAAAGGCTTGCCAAAAGAAAAAAAAAACACACCACAACATCTCTCCTATTGGTGGAAAACTTCACCACAACAACCAATCCAAAATTATATGGTGACTGATTGACAAGGGGCGGGCGCTTACGTTCTTCCTGCAACATGAGAAGGGTGGGAGGGACTCTCAGCAGGGATGCAGTCTGGGACACGTAGTTGCAAACCTAGCGACTTTGTTGTTAGATTCAATGACTTTTCAGACCCCCTAACGACTTTTTTTTAGAAAGAAAGTGACTTTTATCGACTTCTTCTGGAGTTTAGAGACTCTGACATGAAGCAGGCTTTCCTTACTGAGGAGTTAGCAACGCTGCTAAGGGTGCAGAGCCACACATGCGCTCAGAGCTCTGCATGGGAGACTGAAGCTGACAGAGCTGCAGCAGTTAGCAGGTTTCACCCTCAGAGACCACCAGGGGTTCATGTTGAGGCATTTTAAATTTTTTTTTTTTTTTTGTGCCATAGACACTGTCAGCACAATCTGCAGTTACACTAACAAAAATGCTGCAAAAAACAAAGAATTATGGAAAAATTACACATGGACTGACATAGAGGAGGATCTATTTGTGAGATTATACAGTGTTTTGTAAATAATTTTACAAAGAACGCCTGGGCCATTGCCTGCATTTTGATGTAAATAGAGGTAAATCACTATGTTCTTTGTTAAAAATTTGCATATGTTTTGAAGTTTACAATTTTTATTTGAAGTTTAAGTTTTAAAAACAGTTCATCACACATATTTTTGGTTTTCACAGTAAAAATGTTTTTTCCACTCGGATTTTATGTTTTGTGTGTGAATTTGGGTCCATTATGTAAATTCAGTATGTCAACATGATAAAATAACTGTAAATTCGCACAGGTGAGGTTGTGCTGAAAAAAATGATACCAGGCAAGGCACGTGATTGTCAAATTTTGTGTCAATATGACAAAGCGTATAGGCGTGAATCTCAACAATATGTATTTTCACCTTAGGGGACAAGAAAAAATGGACTTTTTTCTCCTGCCATGGGGGGGCGCTCTTTTGGAGAGTAAAAATTCCTTCACAAATGTGTTGATGGCTGGACATTGCATCATCCTAGAAAACTTGGAGGCCAGTGAGGACAAAAATAAAAAGTTATAAGACTTTTAAATATGTGGATTTTAGGGTTATCTTTGGCGCCCCCTAGAACCTAAACCGTGGGGTGCAGCGTCATGATTTGAATAACTTTTAATGGCCATGGGGTGTAGATTGGCCTGAGCAAATGTGGTGCCGGTGGAACGAAAGCCTTAGGAGGAGTTAGCCACATTCCAATGTGTGCGGATCGGCAAAAAATGCGGAATAACCCTTTAACCGTACATTTGACAGATACGCGCGCATTGACTTTTTCGTAGATCTTATTGAGTTACATGTGTGTGTCAATTTTTGTGTCATTTTGACAAAGCGTATAGGCGTGACACTCAACAATGTGTATTTTCACCTTAGGGGACAAGAAAAAATGGACTTTTTTCTCCGTGTTTTGTAAATAATTTTACAAAGAACGCCTGGGCCATTGCCTGCATTTTGATGTAAATAGAGGTAAATTACTATGTTCTTTGTTAAAAATTTGCATATGTTTTGAAGTTTACAATTTTTATTTGAAGTTTAAGTTTTAAAAACAGTTCATCACACATATTTGTGGTTTAATTTCACATTAATTTCCATATTGTATAAATGACTGGAAAAAACTTGAGCCCCTGCCCCTGTATAATCATGTGCACGTCCCTGTTCTAGCTCCAAGGTGAATCTTCACTGCTCATGTTCTCCTCAGAAGCACTCACCTCACTCCCCTCAGGTTACTGTACACATGCACCAACTATCTGCTTCAGGTTTGAAATGGAGCTTCATGGTTGTCTTTTGGAGAAATGAACAGTCAAGTTGTGTTTGAAATTTGATTTTTTTCAGGGGCAAAAGGAAGCCTCTGCATTCTTGTCAAATATGTAAACAGCATGTTTTTGCAGGTGCTAAAAAACAGACTCTGAGTGTGTGTGTGTCTGTGTGTGTGTGTGTGTGTGTGTGTGTGTGTGTATGTTGGCGTGTGTGTATATGTGTGTGTATCCTGCAGTACTCTGTACTCCTGCAGTGGCCAAAAAGACTTTTAAGAATGTGGATTTTTGGGTCATCTTTGGCGCCCCCTAGAACTGCAGTACTCTGTACTCCTGCAGTGGCCAAAATGACTTTTAAGAATGTGGATTTTTGGGTCATCTTTGGCGCCCCCTAGAACGTAAACCGTGGGGTGCAGCGTCATGATTTTTACAACTTTGAATGGGCATGGGGTGTAGATTGCCCTGAGCAAATTTGGTATCGGTGGGACGAAAGCCTTAGGAGGAGATAGCCACATTCCAATGTGTGCGAATCGGCAAAAAATGCAAAATAGCCCTTTAACCGTACATTATACAGATACGCGCTCTTTGACTTTTTCGTAGATCTAATTGAGATACACATGATTGTCAATTTTTGTGTCAATATGACAAAGCGTTCAGGCGTGACACTCAACAATGTGTATTTTCATGTAAGGGGACAAGAAAAAATTGACTTTTTTCTCCTACCATGGGGGGCGCTCTTTTGGGGAGTAAAAATTCCTTCACAAATGTGTTGATGGCTGGACATTGCATCATCCTAGAAAACTTGGAGGCCAGTGAGGACAAAAATAAAAAGTTATAAAACATTTAAGAATGTGGATTTTTGGGTTATTTTTGGCGCCCCCTAGAACCTAAACCATGGGGTGCAGCATCATGATTTGAATAACTTTTAATGGCCATGGGGTGTAGATTGGCCTGAGCAAATGTGGTGCCGGTGGAACGAAAGCCTTCGGAGGAGTTAGCGAAATTCCAATGTGTGCGTATCGGCAAAAAATGCGGAATAACCCTTCAACTGTACATTTGACAGATACGCGCGCATTGACTTTTTTGTAGATCTTATTGAGTTACATGTGTGTGTCAATTTTTGTGTCATTTTGACAAAGCGTATAGGCGTGACACTCAACAATGTGAATTTTCACCTTATGGGACAAGAAAAAATGGACTTTTTTCTCCTGCCATGGGGGGGCGCTCTTTTGGGGAGTAAAAATTCCTTCACAAATGTGTTGATGGCTGGACATTGCATCATCCTAGAAAACTTGGAGGCCAGTGAGGGCAAAAATAAAAAGTTATAAGACTTTTAAATATGTGGATTTTAGGGTTATCTTTGGCGCCCCCTAGAACCTAAACCGTGGGGTGCAGCGTCATGATTTGAATAACTTTTAATGGCCATGGGGTGTAGATTGGCCTGAGCAAATGTGGTGCCGGTGAAACGAAAGCCTCCGGAGGAGTTAGCGAAATTCCAATGTGTGCGGATCGGCAAAAAATGCGCAATAACCCTTTAACCGTACATTTGACAGATACGCCCGCACTGACTTTTTTGTAGATCTTATTGAGATACATGTGTGTGTCAATTTTTGTGTCATTTTGACAAAGCGTACAGGCGTGACAGTCAATAGTGTGAATTTCCACCTTAGGGGGCGCTATGGAGCCATTTTGCATTTTATTGTTTGGGCGACTTCAGAATATCGAATTTTTCACCAGGCCCGGTCGTCCTGCCAAATTTCATGAGTTTTCGCCAGTGGGAAGTGGGCCATTTTCCAGTTCAAAGGGGAGGAAAAAGAAGAAAGAAAGAAAGAACTAGGGCCCCGGTGGGGCACTGTCGGGCCCGAGCCGCGTCGCGCCACCCCCAGCGCGACCGCCTACCCCTCCCGATCGCGTCACACTCAAGGTCCAAAGATGGTGTGCGCACTTGTCTGTGGTCATTTACCATTATAATGAATGGGAGGCGCAGTTTCTACCAAAACGCTCGCTGCAGACAAACTCCATGTCCTTTTTGAAAAAAGTCTGGACCATGAGTGAGGGCACAAACACAGCTAGTATATATCCAAATGGCAAGTTGCTCCTCCTTTCGGTTTTGCCGAGAGAGCGATGCGTTTGAGCCATTGAGCGATGGGCAGGAAAAACTTGACTTTTTCTCCTGCCATGGGGGGCGCTCTTTTGGGGAGAAAAATTCCTTCACAAATGTGTTGATGGCTGGACATTGCATCATCCTAGAAAACTTGGAGGCCAGTGAGGACAAAAATAAAAAGTTATAAGACTTTTAAGACTGTGGATTTTTGGGTTATCTTTGGCGCCCCCTAGAACGTAAACCGTGGGGTGCAGCGTCATGATTTGTACAACTTTGAATGGCCATGGGGTGTAGATTGACCTGAGCAAATTTGAAGCCGATGGGACAAAAGCTTTAGGAGGAGTTAGCCACATTCCAATGTGTGCGAATCGGCAAAAAATGCGAAATAGCCCTTTAACCGTACATTGAACAGATACGCTCGCATTGACTTTTTCGTAGATCTTATTGAGTTACATGTGTGTGTCAAATTTTGTGTTATTTTGACAAAGCGTAAAGGCGTGACAGTCAACAATGTGTATTTTCGCCTTAGGAGACAAGAAAAAATGGACTTTTTTCTCCTGCCATGGGGGGGGCGCTCTTTTGGCGAGTAAAAATTCCTTCACAAATGTGTTGATGGCTGGACATTGCATCATCCTAGAGAACTTGGAGGCCAGTGAGGACAAAAATAAAAAGTTATAAGACTTTTAAATATGTGGATTTTACGGTTATCTTTGGCTCCCCCTAGAACCTAAACCGTGGGGTGCAGCGTCATGATTTGAATAACTTTTAATGGCCATGGGGTGTAGATTGGCCTGAGCAAATGTGGTGCCGGTGGAACGAAAGCCTTCGGAGGAGTTAGCGAAATTCCAATGTGTGCGGATCGGCAAAAAATGCGGAATAACCCTTTAACCGTACATTTGACAGATACGCGCGCTTTGACTTTTTCGTAGATCTTATTGAGATACATGTGTGTGTCAATTTTTGTGTCATTTTGCCAAAGCGTACAGGTGTTACACTCAACAATGTGTATTTTCACCTTAGGGGACAAGAAAAAATGGACTTTTTTCTCCTGCCATGGGGGGGCGCTCTTTTGGGGAGTAAAAATTCCTTCACAAATGTGTTGATGGCTGGACATTGCATCATCCTAGAAAACTTGGAGGCCAGTGAGGGCAAAAATAAAAAGTTATAAGACTTTTAAATATGTGGATCTTAGGGTTATCTTTGGCGCCCCCTAGAACCTAAACCGTGGGGTGCAGCGTCATGATTTGAATAACTTTTAATGGCCATGGGGTGTAGATTGGCCTGAGCAAATGTGGTGCCGGTGGAACGAAAGCCTTCGGAGGAGTTAGCGAAATTCCAATGTGTGCGGATCGGCAAAAAATGCGCAATAACCCTTTAACCGTACATTTGACAGATACGCCCGCACTGACTTTTTTGTAGATCTTATTGAGATACATGTGTGTGTCAATTTTTGTGTCATTTTGACAAAGCGTACAGGCGTGACAGTCAATAGTGTGAATTTCCACCTTAGGGGGCGCTATGGAGCCATTTTGCATTTTATTGTTTGGGCGACTTCAGAATATCGAATTTTTCACCAGGCCCGGTCGTCCTGCCAAATTTCATGAGTTTTCGCCAGTGGGAAGTGGGCCATTTTCCAGTTCAAAGGGGAGGAAAAAGAAGAAAGAAAGAAAGAACTAGGGCCCCGGTGGGGCACTGTCGGGCCCGAGCCGCGTCGCGCCACCCCCAGCGCGACCGCCTACCCCTCCCGATCGCGTCACACTCAAGGTCCAAAGATGGTGTGCGCACTTGTCTGTGGTCATTTACCATTATAATGAATGGGAGGCGCAGTTTCTACCAAAACGCTCGCTGCAGACAAACTCCATGTCCTTTTTGAAAAAAGTCTGGACCATGAGTGAGGGCACAAACACAGCTAGTATATATCCAAATGGCAAGTTGCTCCTCCTTTCGGTTTTGCCGAGAGAGCGATGCGTTTGAGCCATTGAGCGATGGGCAGGAAAAACTTGACTTTTTCTCCTGCCATGGGGGGGGCGCTCTTTTGGGGAGAAAAAATTCCTTCACAAATGTGTTGATGGCTGGACATTGCATCATCCTAGAAAACTTGGAGGCCAGTGAGGACAAAAATAAAAAGTTATAAGACTTTTAAGACTGTGGATTTTTGGGTTATCTTTGGCGCCCCCTAGAACGTAAACCGTGGGGTGCAGCGTCATGATTTGTACAACTTTGAATGGCCATGGGGTGTAGATTGACCTGAGCAAATTTGAAGCCGATGGGACAAAAGCTTTAGGAGGAGTTAGCCACATTCCAATGTGTGCGAATCGGCAAAAAATGCGAAATAGCCCTTTAACCGTACATTGAACAGATACGCTCGCATTGACTTTTTCGTAGATCTTATTGAGTTACATGTGTGTGTCAAATTTTGTGTTATTTTGACAAAGCGTAAAGGCGTGACAGTCAACAATGTGTATTTTCGCCTTAGGAGACAAGAAAAAATGGACTTTTTTCTCCTGCCATGGGGGGCGCTCTTTTGGCGAGTAAAAATTCCTTCACAAATGTGTTGATGGCTGGACATTGCATCATCCTAGAGAACTTGGAGGCCAGTGAGGACAAAAATAAAAAGTTATAAGACTTTTAAATATGTGGATTTTACGGTTATCTTTGGCTCCCCCTAGAACCTAAACCGTGGGGTGCAGCGTCATGATTTGAATAACTTTTAATGGCCATGGGGTGTAGATTGGCCTGAGCAAATGTGGTGCCGGTGGAACGAAAGCCTTCGGAGGAGTTAGCGAAATTCCAATGTGTGCGGATCGGCAAAAAATGCGGAATAACCCTTTAACCGTACATTTGACAGATACGCGCGCTTTGACTTTTTCGTAGATCTTATTGAGATACATGTGTGTGTCAATTTTTGTGTCATTTTGCCAAAGCGTACAGGTGTTACACTCAACAATGTGTATTTTCACCTTAGGGGACAAGAAAAAATGGACTTTTTTCTCCTGCCATGGGGGGGCGCTCTTTTGGGGAGTAAAAATTCCTTCACAAATGTGTTGATGGCTGGACATTGCATCATCCTAGAAAACTTGGAGGCCAGTGAGGGCAAAAATAAAAAGTTATAAGACTTTTAAATATGTGGATCTTAGGGTTATCTTTGGCGCCCCCTAGAACCTAAACCGTGGGGTGCAGCGTCATGATTTGAATAACTTTTAATGGCCATGGGGTGTAGATTGGCCTGAGCAAATGTGGTGCCGGTGGAACGAAAGCCTTCGGAGGAGTTAGCGAAATTCCAATGTGTGCGGATCGGCAAAAAATGCGAAATAACCCTTTAACCGTACATTTGACAGATACGCCCGCACTGACTTTTTTGTAGATCTTATTGAGATACATGTGTGTGTCAATTTTTGTGTCATTTTGACAAAGCGTACCGGCGTGACAGTGAATAGTGTGAATTTTCACCTTAGGGGGCGCTATGGAGCCATTTTGCATTTTCTTGTTTGGGCGACTTCGGAATATCAAATTTTTCACCAGGCCCGGTCGTCCTGCCAAATTTCATGAGTTTTCGCCAGTGGGAAGTGGGCCATTTTCCAGTTCAAAGGGGAGGAAAAATAATAATAATAATAACAAAAGAAGGAAACTACAGGAACAAGAGGGCTCTCGCAGCTGCTTAGCAGCTACGCTCGGGCCCTAACTAGGGCCCCGGTGGGGCACTGTCGGGCCCGAGCCGCGTTGCGCCGCCCCTAGCGCGACCGCCTCCCCCTCCCGATCGCGTCACACTCAAGGTCCAAAGATGGTGTGCGCACTTGTCTGTGGTCATTTCCCATTATAATGAATGGGAGGCGCAGTTTCTACCAAAACACTCGCTGCAGACAAACTACATGTCCTATTTGAAAAAAGTCTGGACCATGAGTGAGGGCACAAACACAGCTAGGATATATCCAAACGGCAAGTTGCTCCTCGTTACGGTGTTGCCGGGAGAGTGATGCGATTGAGCCATTGAGCGACGGGCAGGAAAAACTTGACTGTTTCTCCTGCCATGGGGGATGGGGGATGGGGGGTGTGTGGATTCTTTTAAGAATGTGGATATTTGGGTCATCTTTGGCGCCCCCTAGAACGTAAACCGTGGGGTGCAGCGTCATGATTTTTACAACTTTTAATGGCCATGGGGTGTAGATTGGCCTGAGCAAATTTGGTGTCAGTGGGATGAAAGCCTTAGGAGGAGTTAGCCAAATTCCAATGTGTGCGAATCGGCAAAAAATGCAAAATAGCCCTTTAACCGTACATTTTACAGATACGCGCGCATTGACTTTTTCGTAGATCTTATTCAGATACATGTGATTGTCAAATTTTGTGTCAATATGACAAAGCGTACAGGTATGACAGTCAACAATGTGTTTTTTCACCTTATGGGACAAGAAAAAATGGACTTTTTTCTCCTGCCATGGGGGGGCGCTCTTTTGGGGAGTAAAAATTCCTTCACAAATGTGTTGATGGCTGGACATTGCATCATCCTAGAAAACTTGGAGGCCAGTGAGGACAAAAATAAAAAGTTATAAGACTTTTAAATATGTGGATTTTAGGGTTATCTTTGGCGCCCCCTAGAACCTAAACCGTGGGGTGCAGCGTCATGATTTGAATAACTTTTAATGGCCATGGGGTGTAGATTGGCCTGAGCAAATGTGGTGCCGGTGGAACGCCAGCCTTAGGAGGAGTTAGCGAAATTCCAATGTGTGCGGATCAGCAAAAAATGCGGAATAACCCTTTAACCGTACATTTGACAGATATGCGCGCATTGACTTTTTCGTAGATCTTATTGAGATACATGTGTGTGTCAAATTTTGTGTCAATATGACAAAGCGTACAGGCGTGACACTCAACAATGTGTATTTTCACCTTAGGGGACAAGAAAAAATGGACTTTTTTCTCCTGCCATGGGGGGGCGCTCTTTTGGGGATTAAAAATTCCTTCACAAATGTGTTGATGGCTGGACATTGCATCATCCTAGAAAACTTGGAGGCCAGTGAGGGCAAAAATAAAAAGTTATAAGACTTTTAAATATGTGGATTTTAGGGTTATCTTTGGCGCCCCCTAGAACCTAAACCGTGGGGTGCAGCGTCATGATTTGAATAACTTTTAATGGCCATGGGGTGTAGATTGGCCTGAGCAAATGTGGTGCCGGTGGAACGAAAGCCTTCGGAGGAGTTAGCGAAATTCCAATGTGTGCGGATCGGCAAAAAATGCGCAATAACCCTTTAACCGTACATTTGACAGATACGCCCGCACTGACTTTTTTGTAGATCTTATTGAGATACATGTGTGTGTCAATTTTTGTGTCATTTTGACAAAGCGTACAGGCGTCAGGTGAATTTTTCACCTTAGGGGGCGCTATGGAGCCATTTTGCATTGTATTGTTTGGGCGACTTCAGAATATCAAATTTTTCACCAGGCCCGGTCGTCCTGCCAAATTTCATGAGTTTTCGCCAGTGGGAAGTGGGCCATTTTCCAGTTCAAAGGGGAGGAAAAATAATAACTAGGACCCCGTTGGGGCACTGGCGGGCCCGAGCCGTGTCGTGTCCCCCCCCCCCCCAACGTGCTGCCTCCCCGTCCCATTTGTGTCCTCTGGCCATCGCCCTCTCTGGTAACGCCCATCACTGCAAAGACCCTTTTCCTTCATCGGCGTTTGCTGTTCTTCCTGCCAGTGCGTGTTGCTTTCACTTACACTTGCCACAGCCAGCCTCGTGAGTGCCTAGCCTATTGGATATCACTGTCCCCTACACAGGACAGTCATTACCTTTCTATTAATACTTTGTGTTTTAATTTCACATTAATTTCCATATTGTATAAACGACTGGAAAAAACTTGAGCCCCTGCCCCTGTATAATCATGTGCATGTCTCTGTTCTAGCTCCAAGGTGAATCTTCACTGCTCATGTTCTCCTCAGAAGCACTCACCTCACTCCCCTCAGGTTACTGTACACATGCACCAACTGCCTGCTTCAGGTTTGGATGGAGCTTCATGGTTGTCTTTTGGAGAAATGACCAGTCAAGTTGTGTTTGAAATTTGATTTTTTTCAGGGGCAAAAGGAGCCTCTGCATTCTTGTCAAATATGTTAATAGCATGTTTTTGCAGGTGCTAAAAACCAGACTCTGAGTGTGTGTGTGTGTGTGTGTGTGTGTGTGTGCGTGTGTGTGTGTCTGTGTGTGCGTTCAAGTCACATGACATATTTAACCGGATGTAGCTGCAAGACGGAGCCTCGTTGACTCTCCGTTTCAACTTATCTCAAAAGTGAGGACCTCAACCTATATACCAGTTTTTAAATTGTGTTGATAGGCCAAATAAAACCAGAGTTATGATAAATTATGTCCGCGATACTTTTTTTCTGCTTATTTTGATCACGTTCGGCGCTCGATCGCGCTGTATGAGACAGGAAAACATAGCATGCAGACATTAGCGACAGGTCTTACAGGCGGAAAAGGCTTGCCAAAAGAAAAAAAAAACACACCACAACATCTCTCCTATTGGTGGAAAACTTCACCACAACAACCAATCCAAAATTATATGGTGACTGATTGACAAGGGGCGGGCGCTTACGTTCTTCCTGCAACATGAGAAGCGAGGGAGGGACTCTCAGCAGGGATGCAGTCTGGGACACGTAGTTGCAAACCTAGCGACTTTGTTGTTAGATTCAATGACTTTTCAGACCCCCTAACGACTTTTTTTTAGAAAGAAAGTGACTTTTATCGACTTCTTCTGGAGTTTAGAGACTCTGACATGAAGCAGGCTTTCCTTACTGAGGAGTTAGCAACGCTGCTAAGGGTGCAGAGCCACACATGCGCTCCGAGCTCTGCATGGGAGACTGAAGCTGACAGAGCTGCAGCAGTTAGCAGGTTTCACCCTCAGAGACCACCAGGGTTTCATGTTGAGGCATTTAAATTTTTTTTTTTTTTTTTGTGCCATAGACACTGTCAGCACAATCTGCAGTTACACTAACAAAAATGCTGCAAAAAACAAAGAATTATGGAAAAATTACACATGGACTGACATAGAGGAGGATCTACACAAGTTTTTTACATCATGTTTTACATCATGCATCATTTACATCATGTTTTTTTGTAGTGGCATAAATAAAAAGTGACATTTGTGAGACTATACAGTGTTTTGTAAATAATTTTACAAAGAACGCCTGGGCCATTGCCTGCATTTTGATGTAAATAGAGGTAAATCACTATGTTCTTTGTTAAAAATTTGCATATGTTTTGAAGTTTACAATTTTTATTTGAAGTTTAAGTTTTAAAAACAGTTCATCACACATATTTGTGGTTTTCACAGTAAAAATGTTACTTTTTTCCACATGGATTTTATGTTTTGTGTGTGAATTTGAAAAAAATGATACCAGGCAAGGCACGTGATTGTCAAATTTTGTGTCAATATGACAAAGCGTACAGGTGTCACACTCAACAATGTGAATTTTGACCTTAGGGGACAAGAAAAAATGGACTTTTTTCTCCTGCCATGGGGGGGCGCTCTTTTGGGGAGTAAAAATTCCTTCACAAATGTGTTGATGGCTGGACATTGCATCATCCTAGAAAACTTGGAGGCCAGTGAGGACAAAAATAAAAAGTTATAAGACTTTTAAAAATGTGGATTTTTGGGTTATCTTTGGCGCCCCCTAGAACGTAAACCGTGGGGTGCAGCGTCATGATTTGAATAACTTTTAATGGCCATGGGGTGTAGATTGGCCTGAGCAAATGTGGTGCCGGTGGAACGAAAGCCTTCGGAGGAGTTAGCGAAATTCCAATGTGTGCGGATCGGCAAAAAATGCGAAATAACCCTTTAACCGTACATTAGACAGATACGCGCGCATGGACTTTTTTGTAGATCTTATTGAGATACATGTGTGTGTCAAATTTTGTGTCATTTTGACAAAGCGTACAGGCGTGACAGTCAATAGTGTGAATTTTCACCTTAGGGGACAAGAAAAAATGGACTTTTTTCTCCTGCCATGGGGGGGCGCTCTTTTGGGGAGTAAAAATTCCTTCACAAATGTGTTGATGGCTGGACATTGCATCATCCTAGAAAACTTGGAGGCCAGTGAGGGAAAAAATAAAAAGTTATAAGACTTTTAAATATGTGGATTTTAGGGTTATCTTTGGCGCCCCCTAGAACCTAAACCGTGGGGTGCAGCGTCATGATTTGAATAACTTTTAATGGCCATGGGGTGTAGATTGGCCTGAGCAAATGTGGTGCCGGTGGAACGAAAGCCTTCGGAGGAGTTAGCGAAATTCCAATGTGTGCGGATCGGCAAAAAATGCGAAATAACCCTGTAACCGTACATTTGACAGATACGCCCGCACTGACTTTTTTGTAGATCTTATTGAGATACATGTGTGTGTCAATTTTTGTGTCATTTTGACAAAGCGTACAGGCGTGACAGTCAATAGTGTGAATTTTCACCTTAGGGGGCGCTATGGAGCCATTTTGCATTTTCTTGTTTGGGCGACTTCGGAATATCAAATTTTTTACCAGGCCCGGTCGTCCTGCCAAATTTCATGAGTTTTCGCCAGTGGGAAGTGGGCCATTTTCCAGTTCAAAGGGGAGGAAAAAGAAAAAAGAAAGAAAGAAACAAAGAAAAACCACTTGGGGAATAATAGGGCCTACGCCCGGCTGCTCTGCAGCTGGCTCGGGCCCTAATAACAAAAGAAGGAAACATGCAGGAACAAGAGGGCTCTCGCAGCTGCTTAGCAGCTACGCTCGGGCCCTAACTAGGACCCCGTTGGGGCACTGGCGGGCCCGAGCCGTGTCGCGTCCCCCCCCCCCCAACGTGCTGCCTTCCCGTCCCATTTGTGTCCTCTGGCCATCGCCCTCTCTGGTAACGCCCATCACTGCAAAGACCCTTTTCCTTCATCGGCGTTTGCTGTTCTTCCTGCCAGTGCGTGTTGCTTTCACTTACACTTGCCACAGCCAGCCTCGTGAGTGCCTAGCCTATTGGATATCACTGTCACCTACACAGGACAGTCATTACCTTTCTATTAATACTTTGTGTTTTAATTTCACATTAATTTCCATATTGTATAAACGACTGGAAAAAACTTGAGCCCCTGCCCCTGTATAATCATGTGCATGTCTCTGTTCTAGCTCCAAGGTGAATCTTCACTGCTCATGTTCTCCTCAGAAATAGTCACCTCACTCCCCTCAGGTTACTGTACACATGCACCAACTATCTGCTTCAGGTTTGAAATGGAGCTTCATGGTTGTCTTTTGGAGAAATGAACAGTCAAGTTGTGTTTGAAATTTGATTTTTTTCAGGGGCAAAAGGAAGCCTCTGCATTCTTGTCAAATATGTAAACAGCATGTTTTTGCAGGTGCTAAAAAACAGACTCTGAGTGTGTGTGTGTGTCTGTGTGTGTGTGTGTGTGTGTGTGTGTATGTTGGCGTGTGTGTATATGTGTGTGTATCCTGCAGTACTCTGTACTCCTGCAGTGGCCAAAAAGACTTTTAAGAATGTGGATTTTTGGGTCATCTTTGGCGCCCCCTAGAACTGCAGTACTCTGTACTCCTGCAGTGGCCAAAATGACTTTTAAGAATGTGGATTTTTGGGTCATCTTTGGCGCCCCCTAGAACGTAAACCGTGGGGTGCAGCGTCATGATTTTTACAACTTTGAATGGGCATGGGGTGTAGATTGCCCTGAGCAAATTTGGTATCGGTGGGACGAAAGCCTTAGGAGGAGATAGCCACATTCCAATGTGTGCGAATCGGCAAAAAATGCAAAATAGCCCTTTAACCGTACATTATACAGATGCGCGCTCTTTGACTTTTTCGTAGATCTAATTGAGATACACATGATTGTCAAATTTTGTGTCAATATGACAAAGCGTATAGGCGTGAATCTCAACAATATGTATTTTCACCTTAGGGGACAAGAAAAAATGGACTTTTTTCTCCTGCCATGGGCGCTCTTTTGGGGAGTAAAAATTCCTTCACAAATGTGTTGATGGCTGGACATTGCATCATCCTAGAAAACTTGGAGGCCAGTGAGGACAAAAATAAAAAGTTATAAGACTTTTAAATATGTGGATTTTAGGGTTGTCTTTGGCGCCCCCTAGAACCTAAACCGTGGGGTGCAGCGTCATGATTTGATTAACTTTTAATGGCCATGGGGTGTAGATTGGCCTGAGCAAATGTGGTGCCGGTGGACAGAAAGCCTTCGGTGGAGTTAGCGAAATTCCAATGTGTGCGGATCGGCAAAAAATGCGGAATAACCCTTTAACCGTACATTTGACAGATACGCACGCATTGACTTTTTCGTAGATCTTATTGAGTTACATGTGTGTGTCAATTTTTGTGTCATTTTGACAAAGCGTATAGGCGTGACACTCAACAATGTGTATTTTCACCTTAGGGGACAAGAAAAAATGGACTTTTTTCTCCTGCCATGGGGGGCGCTCTTTTGGGGAGTAAAAATTCCTTCACAAATGTGTTGATGGCTGGACATTGCATCATCCTAGAAAACTTGGAGGCCAGTGAGGGCAAAAATAAAAAGTTATAAGACTTTTAAATATGTGGATCTTAGGGTTATCTTTGGCGCCCCCTAGAACCTAAACCATGGGGTGCAGCGTCATGATTTGAATAACTTTTAATGGCCATGGGGTGTAGATTGGCCTGAGCAAATGTGGTGCCGGTGGAACGAAAGCCTTCGGAGGAGTTAGCGAAATTCCAATGTGTGCGGATCGGCAAAAAATGCGAAATAACCCTTTAACCGTACATTTGACAGATACGCCCGCACTGACTTTTTTGTAGATCTTATTGAGATACATGTGTGTGTCAATTTTTGTGTCATTTTGACAAAGCGTACCGGCGTGACAGTGAATAGTGTGAATTTTCACCTTAGGGGGCGCTATGGAGCCATTTTGCATTTTCTTGTTTGGGCGACTTCGGAATATCAAATTTTTCACCAGGCCCGGTCGTCCTGCCAAATTTCATGAGTTTTCGCCAGTGGGAAGTGGGCCATTTTCCAGTTCAAAGGGGAGGAAAAATAATAATAACAAAAGAAGGAAACTACAGGAACAAGAGGGCTCTCGCAGCTGCTTAGCAGCTACGCTCGGGCCCTAACTAGGACCCCGTTGGGGCACTGGCGGGCCCGAGCCGTGTCGCGTCCCCCCCCAACGTGCTGCCTCCCCGTCCCATTTGTGTCCTCTGGCCATCGTCCTCTCTGGTAACGCCCATCACTGCAAAGACCCTTTTCCTTCATCGGCGTTTGCTGTTCTTCCTGCCAGTGCGTGTTGCTTTCACTTACACTTGCCACAGCCAGCCTCGTGAGTGCCTAGCCTATTGGATATCACTGTCACCTACACAGGACAGTCATTACCTTTCTATTAATACTTTGTGTTTTAATTTCACATTAATTTCCATATTGTATAAACGACTGGAAAAAACTTGAGCCCCTGCCCCTGTATAATCATGTGCATGTCTCTGTTCTAGCTCCAAGGTGAATCTTCACTGCTCATGTTCTCCTCAGAAGCAGTCACCTCACTCCCCTCAGGTTACTGTACACATGCACCAACTGCCTGCTTCAGGTTTGGATGGAGCTTCATGGTTGTCTTTTGGAGAAATGACCAGTCAAGTTGTGTTTGAAATTTGATTTTTTTTAGGGGCAAAAGGAGCCTCTGCATTCTTGTCAAATATGTAAATAGCATGTTTTTGCAGGTGCTAAAAACCAGACTCTGAGTGTGTGTGTGTGTGTGTGTGTGTGTGTGTGTGTGCGTGTGTGTGTGTCTGTGTGTTTGTGTGTGCGTTCAAGTCACATGACATATTTAACCGGATGTAGCTGCAAGACGGAGCCTCGTTGACTCTCTGTTTCAACTTATCTCAAAAGTGAGGACCTCAACCTATATACCAGTTTTTAAATTGTGTTGATAGGCCAAATAAAACCAGAGTTATGATAAATTATGTCCGCGATACTTTTTTTCTGCTTATTTTGATCACGTTCGGCGCTCGATCGCGCTGTATGAGACAGGAAAACATAGCATGCAGACATTAGCGACAGGTCTTACAGGCGGAAAAGGCTTGCCAAAAGAAAAAAAAAACACACCACAACATCTCTCCTATTGGTGGAAAACTTCACCACAACAACCAATCCAAAATTATATGGTGACTGATTGACAAAGGGCGGGCGCTTACGTTCTTCCTGCAACATGAGAAGGGAGGGAGGGACTCTCAGCAGGGATGCAGTCTGGGACACGTAGTTGCAAACCTAGCGACTTTGTTGTTAGATTCAATGACTTTTC
The DNA here is from genome assembly GCA_962446985.1 of Xyrichtys novacula. Lineage (NCBI taxonomy): Eukaryota > Metazoa > Chordata > Actinopteri > Labriformes > Labridae > Xyrichtys > Xyrichtys novacula. Next base: position 1,008,207 of record OY660883.1, read on the forward strand.
AGACCCCCTAACAACTTTTTTTTAGAAAGAAAGGGACTTTTATCGACTTCTTCTGGAGTTTAGAGACTCTGACATGAAGCAGGCTTTCCTTACTGAGGAGTTAGCAACGCTGCTAAGGGTGCAGAGCCACACATGCACTCAGAGCTCTGCATGGGAGACTGAAGCTGACAGAGCTGCAGCAGTTAGCAGGTTTCACCCTCAGAGACCACCAGGGGTTCATGTTGAGGCATTTTAATTTTTTTTTTTTTTTGTGCCATAGACACTGTCAGCACAATCTGCAGTTACACTAACAAAAATGCTGCAAAAAACAAAGAATTATGGAAAAATTACACATGGACTGACATAGAGGAGGATCTACACAAGTTTTTTACATCATGTTTTACATCATGCATCATTTACATCATGTTTTTTTGTAGTGGCATAAATAAAAAGTGACATTTGTGAGACTATACAGTGTTTTGTAAATAATTTTACAAAGAACGCCTGGGCCATTGCCTGCATTTTGATGTAAATAGAGGTAAATTACTATGTTCTTTGTTAAAAATTTGCATATGTTTTGAAGTTTACAATTTTTATTTGAAGTTTAAGTTTTAAAAACAGTTCATCACACATATTTGTGGTTTAATTTCACATTAATTTCCATATTGTATAAATGACTGGAAAAAACTTGAGCCCCTGCCCCTGTATAATCATGTGCACGTCCCTGTTCTAGCTCCAAGGTGAATCTTCACTGCTCATGTTCTCCTCAGAAATAGTCACCTCACTCCCCTCAGGTTACTGTACACATGCACCAACTATCTGCTTCAGGTTTGAAATGGAGCTTCATGGTTGTCTTTTGGAGAAATGAACAGTCAAGTTGTGTTTGAAATTTGATTTTTTTCAGGGGCAAAAGGAAGCCTCTGCATTCTTGTCAAATATGTAAACAGCATGTTTTTGCAGGTGCTAAAAAACAGACTCTGAGTGTGTGTGTGTGTCTGTGTGTGTGTGTGTGTGTGTTGGCGTGTGTGTATATGTGTGTGTATCCTGCAGTACTCTGTACTCCTGCAGTGGCCAAAAAGACTTTTAAGAATGTGGATTTTTGGGTCATCTTTGGCGCCCCCTAGAACTGCAGTACTCTGTACTCCTGCAGTGGCCAAAATGACTTTTAAGAATGTGGATTTTTGGGTCATCTTTGGCGCCCCCTAGAACGTAAACCGTGGGGTGCAGCGTCATGATTTTTACAACTTTGAATGGGCATGGGGTGTAGATTGCCCTGAGCAAATTTGGTATCGGTGGGACGAAAGCCTTAGGAGGAGATAGCCACATTCCAGTGTGTGCGAATCGGCAAAAAATGCAAAATAGCCCTTTAACCGTACATTATACAGATACGCGCTCTTTGACTTTTTCGTAGATCTAATTGAGATACACATGATTGTCAATTTTTGTGTCAATATGACAAAGCGTTCAGGCGTGACACTCAACAATGTGTATTTTTATGTAAGGGGACAAAAAAAAATGGACTTTTTTCTCCTACCATGGGGGGGCGCTCTTTTGGGGAGTAAAAATTCCTTCACAAATGTGTTGATGGCTGGACATTGCATCATCCTAGAAAACTTGGAGGCCAGTGAGGACAAAAATAAAAAGTTATAAAACATTTAAGAATGTGGATTTTTGGGTTATTTTTGGCGCCCCCTAGAACCTAAACCATGGGGTGCAGCATCATGATTTGAATAACTTTTAATGGCCATGGGGTGTAGATTGGCCTGAGCAAATGTGGTGCCGGTGGAACGAAAGCCTTCGGAGGAGTTAGCGAAATTCCAATGTGTGCGGATCGGCAAAAAATGCGGAATAACCCTTTAACTGTACATTTGACAGATACACGCGCTGGACTTTTTTGTAGATCTTATTGAGTTACATGTGTGTGTCAATTTTTGTGTCATTTTGACAAAGCGTATAGGCATGACACTCAACAATGTGTATTTTCACCTTAGGGGACAAGAAAAAATGGACTTTTTTCTCCTGCCATGGGGGGGCGCTCTTTTGGGGAGTAAAAATTCCTTCACAAATGTGTTGATGGCTGGACATTGCATCATCCTAGAAAACTTGGAGGCCAGTGAGGACAAAAATAAAAAGTTATAAGACTTTTAAATATGTGGATCTTAGGGTTATCTTTGGCGCCCCCTAGAACCTAAACCGTGGGGTGCAGCGTCATGATTTGAATAACTTTTAATGGCCATGGGGTGTAGATTGGCCTGAGCAAATGTGGTGCCGGTGGAACGAAAGCCTTCGGAGGAGTTAGCGAAATTCCAATGTGTGCGGATCGGCAAAAAATGCGAAATAACCCTTTAACCGTACATTTGACAGATACGCCCGCACTGACTTTTTTGTAGATCTTATTGAGATACATGTGTGTGTCAATTTTTGTGTCATTTTGACAAAGCGTACAGGCGTGACAGTGAATAGTGTGAATTTTCACCTTAGGGGGCGCTATGGAGCCATTTTGCATTTTCTTGTTTGGGCGACTTCGGAATATCAAATTTTTCACCAGGCCCGGTCTTCCTGCCAAATTTCATGAGTTTTCGCCAGTGGGAAGTGGGCCATTTTCCAGTTCAAAGGGGAGGAAAAATAATAATAACAAAAGAAGGAAACTACAGGAACAAGAGGGCTCTCGCAGCTGCTTAGCAGCTACGCTCGGGCCCTAACTAGGGCCCCGTTGGGGCACTGGCGGGCCCGAGCCGCGTCGCGCCGCCCCCAGCGCGACCGCCTCCCCGTCCCATTCGTGCCCTCTGGCCATCGCCCTCTCTGGTGACGCCCATCACTGCAAAGACCCTTTTCCTTCATTGGTGTTTGCTGTTCTTCCTGCCATTGCGTGTTGCTTTCACTTACACTTGCCACAGCCAGCCTCGTGAGTGCCTGGCCTGGTTTGACCTTTGCTCACCCTGATTGTGTGACCTTGGTATCAGCTACTTGGGAAGTTCAACCGTTGTGGCAAAGCTTTGTTTGCGTGCTGTGCTCAACCACCTATTTTCTATGGATGTGTAAGTAAACCACTTTCTTTCTTACACAATGACACACTCATACTTATCACTCACTGCTACTGATGTGCTCTGTTAGTATGCATGCAGGAAACCTGATGAATGAAGAAATGCCCAGACTAGCCAACATCTCAATAAATCATGAGGTATGACATCACTTGAATGGTTTCCTTGGACTATGCTTCCATTATTCTAATTCTGTAATAAAAAGAAATTTTGTCCAAAAGGACTGTTGTTGTTTTTTCTTCTAATAATTAACATATTTAACATAATTAACATTCAATATGCGCTCATTACACACGTGCACACTCTTTGATGATCTGAGAAGCAGAGCTTGAAGGACAGTAGGAGTAGCTGAACAAAGTGTATTTGTAGGAAAGCCGTAAGAGCTATTGAAACGCCGTTTTCGCGGGTTGAAAGGTTAGGGTGTCCACCAAAGGTCAGAGGTCAAATAACATTTGTATCTCAAACTGTGACGTCAAAGTCAAGGTCCAAAGATGGTGTGCGCACCTGTCTTTGGTCATTTCCCATTATAATGAATGGGAGGCACAGTTTCTACCAAAACGCTCGCTGCAGACAAACTACATGTCCTATTTGAAAAAACTCTGGACCATGAGTGAGGGCACAAACACAGCTAGGACATATCCAAATGGCAAGTTGCTCCTCCTTTTGGTTTTAGCGGGAGAGCAATGCGTTTGAGCCATTAAGCGATGGGCTGGAAAAACTTGACTTTTTCTCCTGCCATGGGGGGGCGCTCTTTTGGGGAGTAAAAATTCCTTCACAAATGTGTTGATGGCTGGACATTGCATCATCCTAGAAAACTTGGAGGCCAGTGAGGACAAAAATAAAAAGTTATAAGACTTTTAAAAATGTGGATTTTTGGGTTATCTTTGGCGCCCCCTAGAACGTAAACCGTGGGGTGCAGCGTCATGATTTGAATAACTTTTAATGGCCACGGCGTGTAGATTGGCCTGAGCAAATGTGGTGCCGGTGGAACGAAAGCCTTCGGAGGAGTTAGCGAAATTCCAATGTGTGCGGATCGGCAAAAAATGCGAAATAACCCTTTAACCGTAATTTTGACAGATACGGCCGCACTGACTTTTTTGTAGATCTTATTGAGATACATATGTGTGTCAATTTTTGTGTCAATATGACAAAGCGTACAGGCGTGACAGTCAATAGTGTGAATTTCCACCTTAGGGGGCGCTATGGAGCCATTTTGCATTTTATTGTTTGGGCGACTTCAGAATATCGAATTTTTCACCAGGCCCGGTCGTCCTGCCAAATTTCATGAGTTTTCGCCAGTGGGAAGTGGGCCATTTTCCAGTTCAAAGGGGAGGAAAAATAATAACTAGGACCCCGTTGGGGCACTGGCGGGCCCGAGCCGTGTCGCGTCCCCCCCCCAACGTGCTGCCTCCCCGTCCCATTTGTGTCCTCTGGCCATCGCCCTCTCTGGTAACGCCCATCACTGCAAAGACCCTTTTCCTTCATCGGCGTTTGCTGTTCTTCCTGCCAGTGCGTGTTGCTTTCACTTACACTTGCCACAGCCAGCCTCGTGAGTGCCTAGCCTATTGGATATCACTGTCACCTACACAGGACAGTCATTACCTTTCTATTAATACTTTGTGTTTTAATTTCACATTAATTTCCATATTGTATAAACGACTGGAAAAAACTTGAGCCCCTGCCCCTGTATAATCATGTGCATGTCTCTGTTCTAGCTCCAAGGTGAATCTTCACTGCTCATGTTCTCCTCAGAAGCACTCCCCTCACTCCCCTCAGGTTACTGTACACATGCACCAACTGCCTGCTTCAGGTTTGGATGGAGCTTCATGGTTGTCTTTTGGAGAAATGACCAGTCAAGTTGTGTTTGAAATTTGATTTTTTTCAGGGGCAAAAGGAGCCTCTGCATTCTTGTCAAATATGTAAATAGCATGTTTTTGCAGGTGCTAAAAACCAGACTCTGAGTGTGTGTGTGTGTGTGTGTGTGTGTGTGCGTGTGTGTGTGTCTGTGTGTGCGTTCAAGTCACATGACATATTTAACCGGATGTAGCTGCAAGACGGAGCCTTGTTGACTCTCCGTTTCAACTTATCTCAAAAGTGAGGACCTCAACCTATATACCAGTTTTTAAATTGTGTTGATAGGCCAAATAAAACCAGAGTTATGATAAATTATGTCCGCGATACTTTTTTTCTGCTTATTTTGATCACGTTCGGCGCTCGATCGCGCTGTATGAGACAGGAAAACATAGCATGCAGACATTAGCGACAGGTCTTACAGGCGGAAAAGGCTTGCCAAAAGAAAAAAAAAACACACCACAACATCTCTCCTATTGGTGGAAAACTTCACCACAACAACCAATCCAAAATTATATGGTGACTGATTGACAAGGGGCGGGCGCTTACGTTCTTCCTGCAACATGAGAAGGGAGGGAGGGACTCTCAGCAGGGATGCAGTCTGGGACACGTAGTTGCAAACCTAGCGACTTTGTTGTTAGATTCAATGACTTTTCAGACCCCCTAACGACTTTTTTTTTGAAAGAAAGGGACTTTTATCGACTTCTTCTGGAGTTTAGAGACTCTGACATGAAGCAGGCTTTCCTTACTGAGGAGTTAGCAACGCTGCTAAGGGTGCAGAGCCACACATGCGCTCAGAGCTCTGCATGGGAGACTGAAGCTGACAGAGCTGCAGCAGTTAGCAGGTTTCACCCTCAGAGACCACCAGGGGTTCATGTTGAGGCATTTTAATTTTTTTTTTTTTTGTGCCATAGACACTGTCAGCACAATCTGCAGTTACACTAACAAAAATGCTGCAAAAAACAAAGAATTATGGAAAAATTACACATGGACTGACATAGAGGAGGATCTACACAAGTTTTTTACATCATGTTTTACATCATGCATCATTTACATCATGTTTTTTTGTAGTGGCATAAATAAAAAGTGACATTTGTGAGACTATACAGTGTTTTGTAAATAATTTTACAAAGAACGCCTGGGCCATTGCCTGCATTTTGATGTAAATAGAGGTAAATTACTATGTTCTTTGTTAAAAATTTGCATATGTTTTGAAGTTTACAATTTTTATTTGAAGTTTAAGTTTTAAAAACAGTTCATCACACATATTTGTGGTTTAATTTCACATTAATTTCCATATTGTATAAATGACTGGAAAAAACTTGAGCCCCTGCCCCTGTATAATCATGTGCACGTCCCTGTTCTAGCTCCAAGGTGAATCTTCACTGCTCATGTTCTCCTCAGAAATAGTCACCTCACTCCCCTCAGGTTACTGTACACATGCACCAACTATCTGCTTCAGGTTTGAAATGGAGCTTCATGGTTGTCTTTTGGAGAAATGAACAGTCAAGTTGTGTTTGAAATTTGATTTTTTTCAGGGGCAAAAGGAAGCCTCTGCATTCTTGTCAAATATGTAAACAGCATGTTTTTGCAGGTGCTAAAAAACAGACTCTGAGTGTGTGTGTGTGTGTGTGTGTGTGTGTGTGTGTGTGTGTGTGTGTGTGTGTGTGTGTGTGTGTGTATGTTGGCGTGTGTGTATATGTGTGTGTATCCTGCAGTACTCTGTACTCCTGCAGTGGCCAAAAAGACTTTTAAGAATGTGGATTTTTGGGTCATCTTTGGCGCCCCCTAGAACTGCAGTACTCTGTACTCCTGCAGTGGCCAAAATGACTTTTAAGAATGTGGATTTTTGGGTCATCTTTGGCGCCCCCTAGAACGTAAACCGTGGGGTGCAGCGTCATGATTTTTACAACTTTGAATGGGCATGGGGTGTAGATTGCCCTGAGCAAATTTGGTATCGGTGGGACGAAAGCCTTAGGAGGAGATAGCCACATTCCAATGTGTGCGAATCGGCAAAAAATGCAAAATAGCCCTTTAACCGTACATTATACAGATACGCGCTCTTTGACTTTTTCGTAGATCTAATTGAGATACACATGATTGTCAATTTTTGTGTCAATATGACAAAGCGTTCAGGCGTGACACTCAACAATGTGTATTTTTATGTAAGGGGACAAGAAAAAATTGACTTTTTTCTCCTACCATGGGGGGGCGCTCTTTTGGGGAGTAAAAATTCCTTCACAAATGTGTTGATGGCTGGACATTGCATCATCCTAGAAAACTTGGAGGCCAGTGAGGACAAAAATAAAAAGTTATAAGACTTTTAAGAATGTGGATTTTGGGTTATCTTTGGCGCCCCCTAGAACGTAAACCGTGGGGTGCAGCGTCATGATTTGTACAACTTTTAATGGCCATGGGGGGTAGATTGGCCTGCGCAAATGTGGTGCCGGTCGAACGAAAGCCTTCGGAGGAGTTAGCGAAATTCCAATGTGTGCAGATCTGCAAAAAATGCAAAATAACCCATTAACCGTACATTTGACAGATACGCCCGCACTGACTTTTTTGTAGATCTTATTGAGATATATGTGTGTGTCAATTTTTGTGTCAATATGACAAAGCGTACAGCCGTCATGTGAATTTTCACCTTAGGGGGCGCTATGGAGCCATTTTGCATTTTATTGTTTGGGCGACTTCAGAATATCGAATTTTTCACCAGGCCCGGTCGTCCTGCCAAATTTCCTGAGTTTTCGCCAGTGGGAAGTGGGCCATTTTCCAGTTTAAAGCGGAGGAAAAATAATAACGAAAGAAGGAAACATGCAGGAACAAGAGGGCTCTCGCAGCTGCTTAGCAGCTACGCTCGGGCCCTAAAGAAGAATCCATCAGGAATAATAGGGCTCTCGCAGCTGCTTAGCAGCTACGCTCGGGCCCTAATAATAACACTAGGACCCCGTTGGGGCACTGGCGGGCCCGAGCTGTGTCACGTCCCCCCCCCAACGCGCTGCCTCCCCGTCCCATTTGTGTCCTCTGGCCATCGCCCTCTCTGGTAACGCCCATCACTGCAAAGACCCTTTTCCTTCATCGGCGTTTGCTGTTCTTCCTGCCAGTGCGTGTTGCTTTCACTTACACTTGCCACAGCCAGCCTCGTGAGTGCCTAGCCTATTGGATATCACTGTCACCTACACAGGACAGTCATTACCTTTCTATTAATACTTTGTTTTTTAATTTCACATTAATTTCCATATTGTATAAACAACTGGAAAAACTTGAGCCCCTGCCCCTGTATAATCATGTGCACGTCCCTGTTCTAGCTCCAAGGTGAATCTTCAGTGCTCATGTTCTCCTCAGAAGCAGTCACCTCACTCCCCTCAGGTTACTGTACACATGCACCAACTGCCTGCTTCAGGTTTGGATGGAGCTTCATGGTTGTCTTTTGGAGAAATGACCAGTCAAGTTGTGTTTGAAATCTGATTTTTTTCAGGGGCAAAAGGAAGCCTCCGCATTCTTGTCAAATATGTAAATAGCATGTTTTTGCAGGTGCTAAAAAACAGACTCTGAGTGTGTGTGTGTGTGTGTGTGTGTGTGTGCGTGTGTGTGTCTGTGTGTGTGTGTGTGTGTGTGTGTATCCTGCAGTACTCTGAGAAGAATAATAAGCATATTTCTGAGGTGAATTTTGAAGATTCATCTGAGAGTTAGGTTTGATTCGATTCGATTGACGCTCCCCAGCGTTCAAGTCACATGACATATTTAACCGGATGTAGCTGCAAGACGGAGCCTCGTTAACTCTCCGTTTCAACTTATCTCAAAAGTGAGGACCTCAACCTATATACCAGTTTTTAAATTGTGTTGATAGGCCAAATAAAACCAGAGTTATGATAAATTATGTCCGCGATACTTTTTTTCTGCTTATTTTGATCACGTTCGGCGCTCGATCGTGCTGTATGAGACAGGAAAACATTGCATGCACACATTAGTGACAGGTCATACAGGCGGAAAAGGCTTGCCAAAAGAAAAAAAAAACACACCACAACATCTCTCCTATTGGTGGAAAACTTCACCACAACAACCAATCCAAAATTATATGGTGACTGATTGACAAGGGGCGGGCGCTTACGTTCTTCCTGCAACATGAGAAGGGAGGGAGGGACTCTCAGCAGGGATGCAGTCTGGGACACGTAGTTGCAAACCTAGCGACTTTGTTGTTAGATTCAATTACTTTTCAGACCCCCTAACGACTTTTTTTAGAAAGAAAGGGACTTTTATCGACTTCTTCTGGAGTTTAGAGACTCTGACATGAAGCAGGCTTTCCTTACTGAGGAGTTAGCAACGCTGCTAAGGGTGCAGAGCCACACATGCGCTCCGAGCTCTGCATGGGAGACAGAAGCTGACAGAGCTGCAGCAGTTAGCAGGTTTCACCCTCAGAGACCACCAGGGGTTCATGTTGAGGCATTTTCAGTTTTTTTTTTTTTGCCATAGACAGTCAGCACAATCTGCAGTTACACTAACAAAAATGCTGCAAAAAACAAAGAATTATGGAAAAATTACACATGGACTGACATAGAGGAGGATCTACACAAGTTTTTTACATCATGTTTTACATCATGCATCATTTACATCATGTTTTTTTGTAGTGGCATAAATAAAAAGTGACATTTGTGAGACTATACAGTGTTTTGTAAATAATTTTACAAAGAACGCCTGGGCCATTGCCTGCATTTTGATGTAAATAGAGGTAAATTACTATGTTCTTTGTTAAAAATGTGCATATGTTTTGAAGTTTACAATTTTTATTTGAAGTTTAAGTTTTAAAAACAGTTCATCACACATATTTGTGGTTTAATTTCACATTAATTTCCATATTGTATAAATGACTGGAAAAAACTTGAGCCCCTGCCCCTGTATAATCATGTGCACGTCCCTGTTCTAGCTCCAAGGTGAATCTTCACTGCTCATGTTCTCCTCAGAAATAGTCACCTCACTCTCCTCAGGTTACTGTACACATGCACCAACTATCTGCTTCAGGTTTGGATGGAGCTTCATGGTTGTCTTTTGGAGAAATGAACAGTCAAGTTGTGTTTGAAATCTGATTTTTTTCAGGGGCAAAAGGAAGCCTCTGCATTCTTGTCAAATATGTAAACAGCATGTTTTTGCAGGTGCTAAAAAACAGACTCTGAGTGTGTGTGTGTGTGTGTGTGTGTGTGTGTGTGTGTGTGTGTGTGTGTGTGTGTGTGTGTATGTGTGTGTATCCTGCAGTACTCTGTACTCCTGCAGTGGCCAAAAAGACTTTTAAGAATGTGGATTTTTGGGTCATCTTTGGCGCCCCCTAGAACTGCAGTACTCTGTACTCCTGCAGTGGCCAAAATGACTTTTAAGAATGTGGATTTTTGGGTCATCTTTGGCGCCCCCTAGAACGTAAACCGTGGGGTGCAGCGTCATGATTTTTACAACTTTGAATGGGCATGGGGTGTAGATTGGCCTGAGCAAATTTGGTATCGGTGGGACGAAAGCCTTAGGAGGAGATAGCCACATTCCAATGTGTGCGAATCAACAAAAAATGCGAAATAGCCCTTTAACCGTACATTTTGCAGACACGTGCGCATTGACTTTTTCGTAGATCTTATTGAGATACACGTGATTATCAAATTTTGTTTCAATATGACAAAGCGTACAGGCGTGACACTCAACAATGTGTATTTTCACCTTATAGGACAAGAAAAAATGGCCTTTTTTCTCCTGCCATGGGGGGGCGCTCTTTTGGGGAGTAAAAATTCCTTCACAAATGTGTTGATGGCTGGACATTGCATCATCCTAGAAAACTTGGAGGCCAGTGAGGACAAAAATAAAAAGTTATAAGACTTGTAAGAATGTGGATTTTTGGGTTATCTTTGGCGCCCCCTACAACGTAAACCGTGGGGTGCAGCGTCATGATTTGTACAACTTTGAATGGCCATGGGGTGTAGATTGGCCTGAGCAAATTTGGTGCCGGTGGAACGAAAGCCTTCTGAGGAGTTAGCGAAATTCCAATGTGTGCGGATCGGCAAAAAATGCGAAATAGCCCTTTAAACGTACATTTGACAGATACGCCCGCACTGACTTTTTTGTAGATCTTATTGAGATACACGTGTGTGTCAAATTTTGTGTCATTTTGACAAAGCGTACAGGCGTGACACTCAATCATGTGAATTTTTCACCTTAGGGGGCGCTATGGAGCCATTTTGCATTTGATTGTTTGGGTGACTTCAGAATATCGAATTTTTCACCAGGCCCGGTCGTCCTGCCAAATTTCATGAGTTTTCACCAGTGGGAAGTGGGCCATTTTCCAGTTCAAAGGGGCAGAAAAATAATAAGAAGAAGAAGAAGAAACTAGGACCCCGGTGGGGCACTGTCGGGCCCGAGCCGCGTTGCGCCGCCCCCAGCGCGACCGCCTCCCCCTCCCGATCGCGTCACACTCAAGGTCCAAAGATGGTGTGCGCACTTGTCTGTGGTCATTTCCCATTATAATGAATGGGAGGCGCAGTTTCTACCAAAACACTCGCTGCAGACAAACTACATGTCCTATTTGAAAAAAGTCTGGACCATGAGTGAGGGCACAAACACAGCTAGGATATATCCAAACGGCAGGTTGCTCCTCGTTACGGTGTTGCCGGGAGAGTGATGCGATTGAGCCATTGAGTGATGGGCAGGAAAAACTTGACTGTTTCTCCTGCCATGGGGGATGGGGGATGGGGGGGGATGTGGATTCTTTTAAGAATGTGGATATTTGGGTCATCTTTGGCGCCCCCTAGAACGTAAACCGTGGGGTGCAGCGTCATGATTTTTACAACTTTGAATGGCCATGGGGTGTAGATTGGCCTGAGCAAATTTGGTGTCAGTGGGACGAAAGCCTTAGGAGGAGTTAGCCACATTCCAATGTGTGCGAATCGGCAAAAAATGCAAAATAGCCCTTTAACTGTACATTTGACAGATACGCGCGCATTGACTTTTTTGTAGATCTTATTGAGATACATATGTGTGTCAATTTTTGTGTCAATATGATAAAGCGTACAGGCGTGACAGTCAATAGTGTGAATTTCCACCTTAGGGGACAAGAAAAAATTGACTTTTTTCTCCTGCCATGGGGGGGCGCTCTTTTGGGGAGTAAAAATTCCTTCACAAATGTGTTGATGGCTGGACATTGCATCATCCTAGAAAACTTGGAGGCCAGTGAGGACAAAAATAAAAAGTTATAAGACTTTTAAATATGTGGATTTTACGGTTATCTTTGGCGCCCCCTAGAACCTATACCGTGGGGTGCAGCGTCATGATTTGAATAACTTTTAATGGCCATGGGGTGTAGATTGGCCTGAGCAAATGTGGTGCCGGTGGAACGAAAGCCTTCGGAGGAGTTAGCGAAATTCAAATGTGTGCGGATCGGCAAAAAATGCGGAATAACCCTTTAACCGTACATTTGACAGATACGCGCGCATTGACTTTTTCGTAGATCTTATTGAGATACATGTGTGTGTCAATTTTTGTGTCATTTTGCCAAAGCGTACAGGTGTTACACTCAACAATGTGTATTTTCACCTTAGGGGACAAGAAAAAATGGACTTTTTTCTCCTGCCATGGGGGGGCGCTCTTTTGGGGAGTAAAAATTCCTTCACAAATGTGTTGATGGCTGGACATTGCATCATCCTAGAAAACTTGGAGGCCAGTGAGGGCAAAAATAAAAAGTTATAAGACTTTTAAATATGTGGATCTTAGGGTTATCTTTGGCGCCCCCTAGAACCTAAACCGTGGGGTGCAGCATCATGATTTGAATAACTTTTAATGGCCATGGGGTGTAGATTGGCCTGAGCAAATGTGGTGCCGGTGGAACGAAAGCCTTCGGAGGAGTTAGCGAAATTCCAATGTGTGCAGATCGGCAAATAATGCGAAATAACCCTTTAACCGTACATTTGACAGATACGCCCGCACTGACTTTTTTGTAGATCTTATTGAGATACACGTGTGTGTCAAATTTTGTGTCATTTTGACAAAGCGTACACGCGTGACAGTCAATAGTGTGAATTTTCACCTTAGGGGGCGCTATGGAGCCATTTTGCATTTTCTTGTTTGGGCGACTTCGGAATATCAAATTTTTCACCAGGCCCGGTCGTCCTGCCAAATTTCATGAGTTTTTGCCAGTGGGAAGTGGGCCATTTTCCAGTTCAAAGGGGAGGAAAAATAATAATAATAACAAAAGAAGGAAACATGCAGGAACAAGAGGGCTCTCGCAGCTGCTTAGCAGCTACGCTCGGGCCCTAAAGAAAGAAAGAAACAAAGAAAAACCACTTGGGGAATAATAGGGCCTACGCCCGGCTGCTCTGCAGCTGGCTCGGGCCCTAAAGAAGAATCCATCAGGAACAAGAGGGCTCTCGCAGCTGCTTAGCAGCTACGCTCGGGCCCTAACTAGGACCCCGTTGGGGCACTGGCGGGCCCGAGCTGTGTCGCGTCCCCCCCCCAACGCGCTGCCTCCCCGTCCCATTTGTGTCCTCTGGCCATCGCCCTCTTTGGTAACGCCCATCACTGCAAAGACCCTTTTCCTTCATCGGCGTTTGCTGTTCTTCCTGCCAGTGCGTGTTGCTTTCACTTACACTTGCCACAGCCAGCCTCGTGAGTGCCTAGCCTATTGGATATCACTGTCACCTACACAGGACAGTCATTACCTTTCTATTAATACTTTGTTTTTTAATTTCACATTAATTTCCAAATTGTATAAACGACTGGAAAAAACTTGAGCCCCTGCCCCTGTATAATCATGTGCACGTCTCTGTTCTAGCTCTAAGGTAAATCTTCACTGCTCATGTTCTCCTCAGAAGCAGTCACCTCACTCCCCTCAGGTTACTGTACACATGCACCAACTGCCTGCTTCAGGTTTGGATGGAGCTTCATGGTTGTCTTTTGGAGAAATGACCAGTCAAGTTGTGTTTGAAATTTGATTTTTTTCAGGGGCAAAAGGAGCCTCTGCATTCTTGTCAAATATGTAAATAGCATGTTTTTGCAGGTGCTACAAACCAGACTCTGAGTGTGTGTGTGTGCGTGTGTGTGTGTGTCTGTGTGTGTGTGTGTGTGTGCGTTCAAGTCACATGACATATTTAACCGGATGTAGCTGCAAGACGGAGCCTCGTTGACTCTCCGTTTCAATTTATCTCAAAAGTGAGGACCTCAACCTATATACCAGTTTTTAAATTGTGTTGATAGGCCAAATAAAACCAGAGTTATGATAAATTATGTCCGCGATACTTGTTTTCTGCTTATTTTGATCACGTTCGGCGCTCGATCGCGCTGTATGAGACAGGAAAACATAGCATGCAGACATTAGCGACAGCTCTTACAGGCGGAAAAGGCTTGCCAAAGGAAAAAAAATACACACCACAACATCTCTCCTATTGGTGGAAAACTTCACCACAACAACCAATCCAAAATTATATGGTGACTGATTGACAAGGGGCGGGAACTTACGTTCTTCCTGCAATATGAGAAGCGAGGGAGGGACTCTCAGCAGGGATGCAGTCTGGGACACGTAGTTGCAAACCTAGCGACTTTGTTGTTAGATTCAATGACTTTTCAGACCCCCTAACGACTTTTTTTTAGAAAGAAAGTGACTTTTATCGACTTCTTCTGGAGTTTAGAGACTCTGACATGAAGCAGGCTTTCCTTACTGAGGAGTTAGCAACGCTGCTAAGGGTGCAGAGCCACACATGCGCTCCGAGCTCTGCATGGGAGACTGAAGCTGACAGAGCTGCAGCAGTTAGCAGGTTTCACCCTCAGAGACCACCAGGGGTTCATGTTGAGGCATTTTCAGTTTTTTTTTTTTTTTTTTGCCATAGACACTGTCAGCACAATCTGCAGTTACACTAACAAAAATGCTGCAAAAAACAAAGAATTATGGAAAAATTACACATGGACTAACATAGAGGAGGATCTACACAAGTTTTTTACATCATGTTTTACATCATGCATCATTTACATCATGTTTTTTTGTAGTGGCATAAATAAAAAGTGACATTTGTGAGACTATACAGTGTTTTGTAAATAATTTTACAAAGAACACCTGGGCCATTGCCTGCATTTTGATGTAAATAGAGGTAAATTACTATGTTCTTTGTTAAAAATTTGCATATGTTTTGAAGTTTACAATTTTTATTTGAAGTTTAAGTTTTAAAAACAGTTCATCACACATATTTGTGGTTTTCACAGTAAAAACGTTACTTTTTTCCACTCGGATTTTATGTTTTGTGTGTGAATTTGGGTCCAATGTGTAAATATAGTATGTCAAAATGGTAAAATAACTGTAAATTGACACAGGTGAGGTTGTGCTGAAAAAAATGATACCAGGCAAGGCAAGGTAAAAATTTTGTAAGAGGAAATATAAAGGTAAAATCTAAAGTAGTCAAAAACGGCCAATAGTGACTCACAGACTCCACAGACAAGTCCCTTTGGCGCCACTCAGTGGGCAAAACTACTTTGTCTACTGTAATGTATATTTGGGTCATCTTTGGCGCCCCCTAAAACGTAAACCGTGGGGTGCAGCGTCATGATTTTTACAACTTTGAATGGCCATGGAGTGTAGATTGGCCTGAGCAAATTTGGTGTCAGTGGGACGAAAGCCTTAGGAGGAGTTAGCGAAATTCCAATGTGTGCGAATCGGCAAAAAATGCAAAATAGCCCTTTTACCGTACATTATACAGATACGCGCTCTTTGACTTTTTCGTAGATCTAATTGAGATACACATGATTGTCAATTTTTGTGTCATTTTGCCAAAGCGTACAGGCGTGACAGTCAACAATGTGTATTTTCACCTTAGGGGACAAGAAAAAATGGACTTTTTTCTCCTGCCATGGGGGGGCGCTCTTTTGGGGAGTAAAAATTCCTTCACAAATGTGTTGATGGCTGGACATTGCATCATCCTAGAAAACTTGGAGGCCAGTGAGGACAAAAATAAAAAGTTATAAGACTTTTAAAAATGTGGATTTTTGGGTTATCTTTGGCGCCCCCTAGAACGTAAATCGTGGGGTGCAGCGTCATGATTTGAATAACTTTTAATGGCCATGGGGTGTAGATTGGCCTGAGCAAATGTGGTGCCGGTGGAACGAAAGCCTTCGGAGGAGTTAGCGAAATTCCAATGTGTGCGGATCGGCAAAAAATGCGAAATAACCCTTTAACCGTACATTAGACAGATACGCGCGCATTGACTTTTTTGTAGATCTTATTGAGATACATGTGTGTGTCAATTTTTGTGTCATTTTGACAAAGCGTACAGGCGTGACAGTCAATAGTGTGAATTTTCACCTTAGGGGACAAGAAAAAATGGACTTTTTTCTCCTGCCATGGGGGGGCGCTCTTTTGGGGAGTAAAAATTCCTTCACAAATGTGTTGATGGCTGGACATTGCATCATCCTAGAAAACTTGGAGGCCAGTGAGGACAAAAATAAAAAGTTATAAGACTTTTAAATATGTGGATTTTAGTGTTATCTTTGGCGCCCCCTAGAACCTAAACCTTGGGGTGCAGCGTCATGATTTTGATAACTTTTAATGGCCACGGGGTGTAGATTGGCCTGAGCAAATGTGGTGCCGGTGGAACGAAAGCCTTCGGAGGAGTTAGCGAAATTCCAATGTGTGCGGATCGGCAAAAAATGCGCAATAACCCTTTAACCGTACATTTGACAGATACGACCGCACTGACTTTTTTGTAGATCTTATTGAGATACATGTGTGTGTCAATTTTTGTGTCATTTTGCCAAAGCGTACAGGCGTGACAGTCAATAGTGTGAATTTTCACCTTAGGGGGCGCTATGGAGCCATTTTGCATTTTCTTGTTTGGGCGACTTCGGAATATCAAATTTTTCACCAGGCCCGGTCATCCTGCCAAATTTCATGAGTTTTCGCCAGTGGGAAGTGGGCCATTTTCCAGTTCAAAGGGGAGGAAAAAGAAAAAAGAAAGAAAGAAACAAAGAAAAACCACTTGGGGAATAATAGGGCCTACGCCCGGCTGCTCTGCAGCTGGCTCGGGCCCTAACTAGGCCCCCGTTGGGGCACTGGCGGGCCCGAGCCGTGTCGCGTCCCCCCCCCCCCCCCCATAACGTGCTGCCTCCCCGTCCCATTTGTGTCCTCTGGCCATCGCCCTCTCTGGTAACGCCCATCACTGCAAAGACCCTTTTCCTTCATCTGCGTTTGCTGTTCTTCCTGCCAGTGCGTGTTGCTTTCACTTACACTTGCCACAGCCAGCCTCGTGAGTGCCTAGCCTATTGGATATCACTGTCACCTACACAGGACAGTCATTACCTTTCTATTAATACTTTGTGTTTTAATTTCACATTAATTTCCATATTGTATAAACGACTGGAAAAAACTTGAGCCCCTGCCCCTGTATAATCATGTGCATGTCTCTGTTCTAGCTCCAAGGTGAATCTTCACTGCTCATGTTCTCC
The DNA here is from genome assembly GCA_962446985.1 of Xyrichtys novacula. NCBI lineage: Eukaryota > Metazoa > Chordata > Actinopteri > Labriformes > Labridae > Xyrichtys > Xyrichtys novacula. Next base: position 1,025,528 of record OY660883.1, read on the forward strand.
TCAGAAGCACTCACCTCACTCCCCTCAGGTTACTGTACACATGCACCAACTGCCTGCTTCAGGTTTGGATGGAGCTTCATGGTTGTCTTTTGGAGAAATGACCAGTCAAGTTGTGTTTGAAATTTGATTTTTTTCAGGGGCAAAAGGAGCCTCTGCATTCTTGTCAAATATGTAAATAGCATGTTTTTGCAGGTGCTAAAAACCAGACTCTGAGTGTGTGTGTGTGTGTGTGTGTGTGTGTGTGTGCGTGTGTGTGTGTCTGTGTGTGCGTTCAAGTCACATGACATATTTAACCGGATGTAGCTGCAAGACGGAGCCTCGTTGACTCTCCGTTTCAACTTATCTCAAAAGTGAGGACCTCAACCTATATACCAGTTTTTAAATTGTGTTGATAGGCCAAATAAAACCAGAGTTATGATAAATTATGTCCGCGATACTTTTTTTCTGCTTATTTTGATCACATTCGGCGCTCGATCGCGCTGTATGAGACAGGAAAACATAGCATGCAGACATTAGCGACAGCTCTTACAGGCGGAAAAGGCTTGCCAAAAGAAAAAAAAAACACACCACAACATCTCTCCTATTGGTGGAAAACTTCACCACAACAACCAATCCAAAATTATATGGTGACTGATTGACAAGGGGCGGGCGCTTACGTTCTTCCTGCAACATGAGAAGGGAGGGAGGGACTCTCAGCAGGGATGCAGTCTGGGACACGTAGTTGCAAACCTAGCGACTTTGTTGTTAGATTCAATGACTTTTCAGACCCCCTAACGACTTTTTTTTAGAAAGAAAGGGACTTTTATCGACTTCTTCTGGAGTTTAGAGACTCTGACATGAAGCAGGCTTTCCTTACTGAGGAGTTAGCAACGCTGCTAAGGGTGCAGAGCCACACATGCGCTCAGAGCTCTGCATGGGAGACTGAAGCTGACAGAGCTGCAGCAGTTAGCAGGTTTCACCCTCAGAGACCACCAGGGGTTCATGTTGAGGCATTTTAATTTATTTTTTTTTTTTGTGCCATAGACACTGTCAGCACAATCTGCAGTTACACTAACAAAAATGCTGCAAAAAACAAAGAATTATGGAAAAATTACACATGGACTGACATAGAGGAGGATCTACACAAGTTTTTTACATCATGTTTTACATCATGCATCATTTACATCATGTTTTTTTGTAGTGGCATAAATAAAAAGTGACATTTGTGAGACTATACAGTGTTTTGTAAATAATTTTACAAAGAACGCCTGGGCCATTGCCTGCATTTTGATGTAAATAGAGGTAAATCACTATGTTCTTTGTTAAAAATTTGCATATGTTTTGAAGTTTACAATTTTTATTTGAAGTTTAAGTTTTAAAAACAGTTCATCACACATATTTGTGGTTTTCACAGTAAAAATGTTACTTTTTTCCACTCGGATTTTATGTTTTGTGTGTGAATTTGGGTCCATTGTGTAAATTCAGTATGTCAACATGATAAAATAACTGTAAATTCGCACAGGTGAGGTTGTGCTGAAAAAAATGATACCAGGCAAGGCACGTGATTGTCAAATTTTGTGTCAATATGACAAAGCGTATAGGCGTGAATCTCAACAATATGTATTTTCACCTTAGAGGACAAGAAAAAATGGACTTTTTTCTCCTGCCATGGGGGGGCGCTCTTTTGGGGAGTAAAAATTCCTTCACAAATGTGTTGATGGCTGGACATTGCATCATCCTAGAAAACTTGGAGGCCAGTGAGGACAAAAATAAAAAGTTATAAGACTTTTAAATATGTGGATTTTAGGATTATCTTTGGCGCCCCCTAGAACCTAAACCGTGGGGTGCAGCGTCATGATTTTGATAACTTTTAATGGCCATGGGGTGTAGATTGGCCTGAGCAAATGTGGTGCCGGTGGAACGAAAGCCTTAGGAGGAGTTAGCGAAATTCCAATGTGTGCGGATCGGCAAAAAATGCGGAATAACCCTTTAACCGTACATTTGACAGATACGCGCGCATTGACTTTTTCGTAGATCTTATTGAGTTACATGTGTGTGTCAATTTTTGTGTCATTTTGACAAAGCGTATAGGCGTGACACTCAACAATGTGTATTTTCACCTTAGGGGACAAGAAAAAATGGACTTTTTTCTCCTGCCATGGGGGGGCGCTCTTTTGGGGAGTAAAAATTCCTTCACAAATGTGTTGATGGCTGGACATTGCATCATCCTAGAAAACTTGGAGGCCAGTGAGGACAAAAATAAAAAGTTATAAGACTTTTAAATATGTGGATTTTAGTGTTATCTTTGGCGCCCCCTAGAACCTAAACCGTGGGGTGCAGCGTCATGATTTTGATAACTTTTAATGGCCATGGGGTGTAGATTGGCCTGAGCAAATGTGGTGCCGGTGGAACGAAAGCCTTAGGAGGAGTTAGCGAAATTCCAATGTGTGCGGATCGGCAAAAAATGCGGAATAACCCTTTAACCGTACATTTGACAGATACGCGCGCATTGACTTTTTCGTAGATCTTATTGAGTTACATGTGTGTGTCAATTTTTGTGTCATTTTGACAAAGCGTATAGGCGTGACACTCAATAATGTGTATTTTCACCTTAGGGGACAAGAAAAAATGGACTTTTTTCTCCTGCCATGGGGGGGCGCTCTTTTGGGGAGTAAAAATTCCTTCACAAATGTGTTGATGGCTGGACATTGCATCATCCTAGAAAACTTGGAGGCCAGTGAGGACAAAAATAAAAAGTTATAAGACTTTTAAATATGTGGATTTTAGTGTTATCTTTGGCGCCCCCTAGAACCTAAATCTTGGGGTGCAGCGTCATGATTTTGATAACTTTTAATGGCCACGGGGTGTAGATTGGCCTGAGCAAATGTGGTGCCGGTGGAACGAAAGCCTTCGGAGGAGTTAGCGAAATTCCAATGTGTGCGGATCGGCAAAAAATGCGAAATAACCCTTTAACCGTAATTTTTACAGATACGGCCGCACTGACTTTTTTGTAGATCTTATTGAGATACATATGTGTGTCAATTTTTGTGTCAATATGACAAAGCGTACAGGCGTGACAGTCAATAGTGTGAATTTTCACCTTAGGGGGCGCTATGGAGCCATTTTGCATTTTATTGTTTGGGCGACTTCAGAATATCAAATTTTTCACCAGGCCCGGTCCTCCTGCCAAATTTCATGAGTTTTCGCCAGTGGGAAGTGGGCCATTTTCCAGTTCAAAGGGGAGGAAAAAGAAAAAAGAAAGAAAGAAACAAAGACTAGGACCCCGTTGGGGCACTGGCGGGCCCGAGCCGTGTTGCGTCCCCCCCCCCCCCCCCCCCAACGTGCTGCCTTTCCGTCCCATTTGTGTCCTCCGGCCATCGCCCTCTCTGGTAACGCCCATCACTGCAAAGACCCTTTTCCTTCATCGGCGTTTGCTGTTCTTCCTGCCAGTGCGTGTTGCTTTCACTTACACTTGCCACAGCCAGCCTCGTGAGTGCCTAGCCTATTGGATATCACTGTCACCTACACAGGACAGTCATTACCTTTCTATTAATACTTTGTGTTTTAATTTCACATTAATTTCCATATTGTATAAACGACTGGAAAAAACTTGAGCCCCTGCCCCTGTATAATCATGTGCATGTCTCTGTTCTAGCTCCAAGGTGAATCTTCACTGCTCATGTTCTCCTCAGAAGCACTCACCTCACTCCCCTCAGGTTACTGTACACATGCACCAACTGCCTGCTTCAGGTTTGGATGGAGCTTCATGGTTGTCTTTTGGAGAAATGACCAGTCAAGTTGTGTTTGAAATTTGATTTTTTTCAGGGGCAAAAGGAGCCTCTGCATTCTTGTCAAATATGTAAATAGCATGTTTTTGCAGGTGCTAAAAACCAGACTCTGAGTGTGTGTGTGTGTGTGTGCGTGTGTGTGTGTGTGTGTGTGCGTGTGTGTGTGTGCGTTCAAGTCACATGACATATTTAACCGGATGTAGCTGCAAGACGGAGCCTCGTTGACTCTCTGTTTCAACTTATCTCAAAAGTGAGGACCTCAACCTATATACCAGTTTTTAAATTGTGTTGATAGGCCAAATAAAACCAGAGTTATGATAAATTATGTCCGTGATACTTTTTTTCTGCTTATTTTGATCACGTTCGGCGCTCGATCGCGCTGTATGAGACAGGAAAACATAGCATGCAGACATTAGCGACAGGTCTTACAGGCGGAAAAGGCTTGCCAAAAGAAAAAAAAACACACCACAACATCTCTCCTATTGGTGGAAAACTTCACCACAACAACCAATCCAAAATTATATGGTGACTGATTGACAAGGGGCGGGTGCTTACGTTCTTCCTGCAACATGAGAAGGGAGGGAGGGACTCTCAGCAGGGATGCAGTCTGGGACACGTAGTTGCAAACCTAGCGACTTTGTTGTTAGATTCAATGACTTTTCAGACCCCCTAACGACTTTTTTTTAGAAAGAAAGGGACTTTTATCGACTTCTTCTGGAGTTTAGAGACTCTGACATGAAGCAGGCTTTCCTTACTGAGGAGTTAGCAACGCTGCTAAGGGTGCAGAGCCACACATGCGCTCAGAGTTCTGCATGGGAGACTGAAGCTGACAGAGCTGCAGCAGTTAGCAGGTTTCACCCTCAGAGACCACCAGGGGTTCATGTTGAGGCATTTTAATTTTTTTTTTTTTTTGTGCCATAGACACTGTCAGCACAATCTGCAGTTACACTAACAAAAATGCTGCAAAAAACAAAGAATTATGGAAAAATTACACATGGACTGACATAGAGGAGGATCTACACAAGTTTTTTACATCATGTTTTACATCATGCATCATTTACATCATGTTTTTTTGTAGTGGCATAAATAAAAAGTGACATTTGTGAGACTATACAGTGTTTTGTAAATAATTTTACAAAGAACGCCTGGGCCATTGCCTGCATTTTGTTGAAAATAGAGGTAAATCACTATGTTCTTTGTTAAAAATTTGCATATGTTTTGAAGTTTACAATTTTTATTTGAAGTTTAAGTTTTAAAAACAGTTCATCACACATATTTGTGGTTTTCACAGTAAAAATGTTACTTTTTTCCACTCGGATTTTATGTTTTGTGTGTAAATTTGGGTCCATTGTGTAAATTCAGTATGTCAACATGATAAAATAACTGTAAATTCGCACAGGTGAGGTTGTGCTGAAAAAAATGATACCAGGCAAGGCACGTGATTGTCAAATTTTGTGTCAATATGACAAAGCGTATAGGCGTGAATCTCAACAATATGTATTTTCACCTTAGGGGACAAGAAAAAATGGACTTTTTTCTCCTGCCATGGGGGGCGCTCTTTTGGGGAGTAAAAATTCCTTCACAAATGTGTTGATGGCTGGACATTGCATCATCCTAGAAAACTTGGAGGCCAGTGAGGACAAAAATAAAAAGTTATAAGACTTTTAAATATGTGGATTTTAGGGTTATCTTTGGCGCCCCCTAGAACCTAAACCGTGGGGTGCAGCGTCATGATTTGAATAACTTTTAATGGCCATGGGGTGTAGATTGTCCTGAGCAAATGTGGTGCCGGTGGAACGAAAGCCTTAGGAGGAGTTAGCCACATTCCAATGTGTGCGGATCGGCAAAAAATGCGGAATAACCCTTTAACCGTACATTTGACAGATACGCGCGCATTGACTTTTTCGTAGATCTTATTGAGTTACATGTGTGTGTCAATTTTTGTGTCATTTTGACAAAGCGTATAGGCGTGACACTCAACAATGTGTATTTTCACCTTAGGGGACAAGAAAAAATGGACTTTTTTCTCCTGCCATGGGGGGGCGCTCTTTTGGGGAGTAAAAATTCCTTCACAAATGTGTTGATGGCTGGACATTGCATCATCCTAGAAAACTTGGAGGCCAGTGAGGACAAAAATAAAAAGTTATAAGACTTTTAAATATGTGGATTTTAGTGTTATCTTTGGCGCCCCCTAGAACCTAAACCGTGGGGTGCAGCGTCATGATTTTGATAACTTTTAATGGCCACGGGGTGTAGATTGGCCTGAGCAAATGTGGTGCCGGTGGAACGAAAGCCTTCGGAGGAGTTAGCGAAATTCCAATGTGTGCGGATCGGCAAAAAATGCGAAATAACCCTTTAACCGTACATTTGACAGATACGCCCGCACTGACTTTTTTGTAGATCTTATTGAGATACATATGTGTGTCAATTTTTGTGTCAATATGACAAAGCGTACAGGCGTGACAGTCAATAGTGTGAATTTCCACCTTAGGGGGCGCTATGGAGCCATTTTGCATTTTATTGTTTGGGCGACTTCAGAATATCGAATTTTTCACCAGGCCCGGTCGTCCTGCCAAATTTCATGAGTTTTCGCCAGTGGGAAGTGGGCCATTTTCCAGTTCAAAGGGGAGGAAAAAGAAGAAAGAAAGAAAGAAAGAAAGAAAGAAACAAAGAAAAACCACTTGGGGAATAATAGGGCCTACGCCCGGCTGCTCTGCAGCTGGCTCGGGCCCTAATAATAACAAAAGAAGGAAACATGCAGGAACAAGAGGGCTCTCGCAGCTGCTTAGCAGCTACGCTCGGGCCCTAAAGAAAGAAAGAAAGAAACAAAGAAAAACCACTTGGGGAATAATAGGGCCTACGCCCGGCTGCTCTGCAGCTGGCTCGGGCCCTAATGATGATGATGATGAGAAAAAGATGCAATGATGAAGACATCACTGAACGACGCCTCTGACCTCTCTCTCTCTCTCTCTTTGACTTCCTGTCAGGAGGTTCTGGGAGCTGATGGAGTGGCGCTGGTGCGTCTCTCTCAGGTGTTCGTAGACCCGTCAAACCGGACCCTGGATGTTTGCTAACAGAAGAAGCGGTGCAGTGGGGCGTCACAGATGGGTCTTCAGATCAGTTCTCCGATCACTCCTGATCTTCCCATGTGGACGTACAACAGCTCTGTTGTGTCGGAGTCGACAGCTGAGCGAACAAACGTCTATTTTAGGAAACGCTCGACAATCATCCGTTTTTTTAAAGAGCAGCGCTAATGAGCTGAACTCTCACAGTCTGAGTGTGTGTGTGTGTGTGTGTATGAGGCCACACGTGCATGATCACATGACCATCTGAGTGTGTGTGTGTGTCGGCCTGGATCATGGTTTCATGCATGACTGTGTCGGTTTGTGTGTGTGTGCGTGTGTGTGAACAGTGCTTCTATTTTCACCCCATTAGGAACCGGTTTCCCCTCCAATGACACTCAACAAGTGTCAGAGTGTGTGTGTGTGTGTGTGTGTGTGTGTGTGTCGCATTAATGAATAAGATTATGTAACACCTTCATTCATTCATCTTTCACTTGTTCATTCTGATCCATCATGAACTGAGTTTCATCGTTTCTTAGATTTTTATCACCAAATCTCAGTTTTACTGTATTTTTATATTTATTGATGGAGTCTCAGTTTCACTGTACCTCCATCTGTTTTATCAGGTCTCCATCTCTCTGTTCTGTTCAAAAAGAGTCTCAGCTTCATCGTATCTCCATCTGATTCAGATGGGTCTCAGTTTTACTGTTTCACTCCATGTCTTTCAGAGGAGTCTTAGTTTTTGTGTTTCTCACCTGTCTCGACTGACTCTCAGTTTCATTGTATCTCAGAATTTCTCTTCAAAGTCTCAGATTCACTGTGTCTTCACCGTTTTCAAGTAAGTTTTACTTAAAGGGTCTGTTTTACTGTATCTCTGTGTACTACAAGTGATACCACTGGTCTCTTTAGTCCCACTCAGTCTCAGTTTCACTGTATCTGTTTCACAGAAGTCTGAGTTTTATCGTCTCTCCTTTTGTCTCTTGTGAGTTCCTGTTTCTCCTGTCATCTTCCTGGAGTCTCAGTTTTACTGTACCTTTATCTGTTTTTAACAGGTCTATGTCTCCCTGTATTTTCCTCTGTTTATAAAGAGTCTCAGTTTCATTGTATCTCCATCATGTTTTCGAAGTTTTCCTGTCACTCTATAACTCTATAACTGTTTTAAGTGAGTCTCAGTTTTACTGTGGCGTACTATGCTTTAAAGTGTCTGTTTCACTGTCTCTGTGTACTACAAGTGATACCATTAGTCTCTTTAGTTCAAGTTTTACTCTCTCCTGCTGTCTTCACCGAGTCTCAGTTTCACTGTTCATCTGTTTTTGAAAACAAGTCTCAGCTTCACTGTTTCACAGAAGTCTGAGTTTTATCGTCTCTCTGTTTGTCTCTTGTGAGTTCCTGTTTCTCCTGCCGTCTCCTTGGAGTCTCAGTTTTACTGTATCTGCTCTGTAACTTGTGTAATTCTCGTTTTGAGACGCGGCTACATCTCAGTGTCGGGTTCCTCTCAGGAAAGTTCTGATGGATGAGTCCACTCAGCAGCTGATTTCTCTAAAGGTTGTTTTATGACGGTGTAAAAAGTAACACCCACACGAGCGTCATCACAGCGTCAGTTTATGCAAAGACCAGATCTGAGATCAGCTGTTGGACGTGAAACAAACACGTCACAGAAAGTTTGTTTGGTCCAACTCTCTCCGCCTCTCAGTGGACCCGGTTCAGGATCGGACCGCTCTTCAGCACCAGCTCAGGGTCCGGCGGATGGATACTAATTGATTTAAAGTCCCTTTTAAGGATAATTAAATCACTTTTCTGACACGGCCGAGTGTCTTTGTTATCTTTTGGTTCACCTCGGGTCACAGAACCCAAACTCATGAAGCAGAACCATCAGGTCCAACTTTCTGTCCGTCCGTCCGCCGTCGTATTTCAGTCGGTTTTATTATTATGACTCATTATATAACATCAGCCGTCCCCTCTGATAATAGACACACACTTCTTTACTGTTTGTTCTCAGTTATTTCTTGGCTCTTAAGCAACACACACACACACACTCACACTCACACACACACACACACACACACACACACACACACACACACACACACACACACACACAGGAATGCAGCAGACAGGCGGGCCAATGAATGTCCTAAGCTGCACGTTTTCACGCTCAGTTAAATCTCTGAGGTACACACAACACAACACACACACACACACACACACACACACACACACACACACACTGGTGCTGTTTACTAAACAGAGAAGGAGGGAACAGAGAAGAAGAGAGTGAAGAAAAGGATATTGTTGAGGCGGTGAATGGACCGACAAACACACATAAGATCTGAGGACAACTGGGGCATCATGGGATGTTGTGTATATGTGTGTGTTTGTGTGTGTTTGTGTGTGTACTGACCAGGTACAGTGATGGGTCCTGCTGTCAGATGGTTCATGTCCTGGATCAGACCGTTGTGTTTCACCTGCAAACAAACAAACAAACAAACAAACATGAGATCAAACTTTGAGGGTTTTTATCGTCTGATCTGAACTCTGGTGTCCGTGAGGACGTCTGAGTTCTGTCAAAGTCCACGAACTTAAAGGAACCGCTCGAACCCGGTCCAGGTGTCAGGGCCAGAAAAACAAAAACCTGCCTTTTCAAGTCCGGACTGAACTCCATGAACGTGTCTGATGGAAAAACTGAGAGGCTCTGAGCTGAAGAGTCTCACCTGGACAGAGGAACCGAGTGCTCCTCATGAACCCGTCTACAAAGACCACAGAGTCCTGTATGTGAAACATGAGTCTGGATCTCTGAGTCCGTAACGGTTCAGTACGGTAGCCCTGATCTTAGTCTCCAGAGAAGCTTCATTTCCATTTCAGATGTTTATTCGACAGGAGTGAGGGTTTCAGCCTCATTTCCAAAAATTCAGAGAAAAGGAAACTCAACGACTTTCTCCTCGAGTCCCTCTGAGATCAGACGGTAAAAACAGGCAGAGAAGGTGGAAGTTTAACAGCAGGTTCATGTCACAGACATGGACACACCTCCAGGAGGCAAAACCAGGTTTGGTTTTTCATGGAGAGACTTGAATCTGGAGAGTTATTTGGTAAAATTTCGACACTTAACCCTCAGTTCCATTTGTCCATTTTTGTCATCTTTATTCTGAGCTGACAGTCACAGTTTTAAAGATCGGGGCATCAGATTAAGTGAGAGTTCTTATTTTTCTTCATATTAAAAAAAAACCCTCGGTGTCTCCTGTTGTTCTCCGTCACTTTAGCTCCGCCCACCCTCCTTCGTCCACAAATCGGCCAATAGACTTCCATTAAAAACAGTTTTTTTGAGCGTGTGTTTACGGCTCCAGCAAGTCTTCATTCATGGACTGAGAGAGTCTGAAGATTCATCCACTAAACATCCTCAGACATGAAGGAAACTTTACAGGACACTAGATCTGGATGTCTCAGAGTGGGATATGTGTGGAAGGAGAAGTCTGTGTGCTCCTGCGTGTGTGCACGGGTGAGAATCTGCGTCCATGTTTAGAACCGGGCATGACGCGAGTTTTTACAGTCGAGAATCTGACGTCCAAGTTCTGCAGTGTGGGACAAAGAGAGGGGGACATTTGGACAATTTCAACTTTGTCCTCACTTCAGAGCAGGTGGATGGACATGCATGAGGATGAACAGGTCCTTCAGATCATCAGGGGAGAAGATATCACATCTCAAATCAGCAGTTATTTTTATATCAGAGTAATCACGGTCAGATTTTAGTTAGAGGAGGATAAACACTCAGAAATGATTCCTATCTTACATATATCTGCTGATTTTATATGTTTATATATAAAATTAATTTATTATGAACACATGAATTTGATCGTATTTGATTTGGTCGAGGACGAGGTTCGAGAAAAGGAGGAGAAAATGTCGAGTTTTTCTGCTCCAACAGACTTTATCAATAAATATGACGGTGAACAAAAACTGGAATAAAAAGGGAAAAACATCAAATTCTTTATTCATTATCTTTTTAATGATCAGGGCTGAAGTTATTTAAGAGATTAGAGTCGAAAAAAGTAAAAAAAAATGTTTAAAATGATGATTTTATGAACTCTTTGGGGACAGAGTCGGCTGGATGGAGCTTCAACAGGGTTAAACACGGAGACTGACTCACATCAGGAGACAGCCTCTTGTGGACACTTAAGGAACTGCAGCTGAAGTTCATTATTCAGCAGTGCCGCTCATCCAGAACACAGACGCCGTGTTAAACCTTAAAGTTCATGTCTAATTATTCGAAGCACAAACTTCATCGACCTCTTTCACGGGGCAGACCAAAACAAAACACACTCAGTCTTTGTCGTCCTAATCCGGGACCACGTCTCAGTGACCTGGAAGTTTCTACAAACCGTGACAAATTCAGACAAATTGTTTTTATCGGGGGAGCGAACAGAGGGAGCACCACAGACAAAGACACGGGAAGCCGCCGCCGCCGACAGGCTGCTCTGCGCTCTGATTGGTTCAGCAGAAACACCTGCATCACCGAGGACGACGACAAAAGGAGACGACGCTCGAGTGGCGCAGGTCAACTCGAGTTAGGAGTCAGCTGGGAGTCTGCGGGCCGACAGGTAGAGGATCGATGAAGCTCCAACAGAGTTTGATGAGAGCGGGACGGTCTGGGATCTGGTCTGTTCAGAGTCGGTCCTACCAAGAGATTTTTACTGTTTCTGATACTAAACTGAATGTTTGGGGTTTTCCATGACGGCGGTATCGGAGCACGGCCCTCAGGACTTCCTGTCAGGTCGTCTGGTTGGTTGTCAGGTTTGAAACGGGGGAGTAAATGAAACGTCGAACTGGAGTTGTAATAAACGCTGAAATATGAACGATGGTGGAAAAAGAGGAGGATGTGGGCGAGGCAGCAAGGTAAACATCCACCCAGCAAGTGAGTGAGTGAGTGGGTGAGTGGGTGAGTGGAAAAACAGCCGGTAAGACAAACATACATCTGAGTGAGTGTTGGCTCTGACACACTCTGCAGCATGTGTGTGTGTTTGGACATGTGTTGGTCTGTTTGTGTTGATTTGTCGTCCTCTCGTGTCTCTCCGCCTCACTCTGACAGCCAAATTACTTCCTCCTTTCTTCCTTCTTCTCCTCCTTCGTGTTCCTCTCTTCTTCTCTTCCTTCAGTTTCCTCAGAAACGTTTGTCTTGGATTCAGTTTCTTCCTTTTTTCTGTCCGTCAAGTCTGGATCTCCTTCATCGTGTTTTTCTGTTACTCCATTGTTTAACACATCGTCCATGTTTGGGTGACTCCTCAGGACGGTGTTCCCAAACCAAAGAGGGCCGGAGCTCCACAGCAGAGGTGGAGGAGAAGCTGGGAGTCAAGTCTGGACCAGACGAGTCAGGGTTTTCATGAAACCGGTCTTTTTTTTTAGGGGATTAGAAACATCCGAACAGGCTTGATGTGCCAGAAGAAGAGCGCGTCCGAACTCGTCCTCAGCTGCTGCCCAAAGACGCCAACGAGCCGGGACCATCCAGTGTCCTAACCCTGACCTTGGAGAACATCTCGGCCAGAGCAACCGTCACATGACCACAAACAAAGCAGCAACCATGTTGGGACTGAAGCGAGTGAACACAAGACAGTCCGTTTCCATGACACTCGAGAAAACCGAATTATCGCCTTATTCCGATTAAGACCGGACAACTGAAGGTCATGTAAACACCTTAGTCCGACTATAATCAGAGTTTGAGAACTCTGATTATAGTCACATGTTAGTCACATGACTCTGGAGTGGGAATCTCCGCATGGAAAGGAGGAGATTGAAAGTTGTCTTTTCAACGTAGAATTAAAAATCATTCAGTCCATTTCCATCTCAGCCAAGTTTACCCATAATTCAACTGTAACCTCCACAGTCAGCTTCACTGCTGCAGGCAGAATAAATCCACCAGATTAAGACCATAAAACCAAAGAAGAAGAAAGTCTCTCCAGCTGGACCTGAAGGATCCTGATCAGAGGAACCATGAAGTTTGAGGGATCAATAAAAACAGAAATTAACACTAAATCATGACAACAGAGGACAACACAGGTTCAAGACTAACTCTCTAACTCTCTCTCTCGCTCGCTCACTCGCTCGCTCCGAGGGGGACTTTAATAAGAGCCAAATGTTGATTGATGGCTTTAATTTAAACATCAAACGTGACACAATGAACAGGAAGTCGGGCAGTAACTGTGTGTGTGTGTGTGTGTGTGTGTGTGTGTGTGTTTAAACTGTGTGCAGAGCTTTAGTGCTTATGTGGACCTAAGGGGCATTATTATCTAAACATTTGAAAAAACATTTTTTTTCATTCTTTCTTTTTTTGTAATTCTGTTTTTCTTTATATCAGTTTGTTTTTATTCTATTTTTTATTTTTTCTATTTAACTTTCATTTATTTTAATTTTATTTATTTCTGTCATTTGGTTTTAAATGATTTTTTTTCTTCCTTTTTCTTTAGATTGTTTTATTCTTTTTTTCCCCTTTTTCTCTTTTCCTTTTTCAGTCTTCCTGCTCTTTTCATCTCAATTAATTATTATTCTTACTTAAATTTAAAAAAGAAAAAAAATTCCAAAAAGTTTTTTTGTATTTTGTTACTTCCATTTTTTTCAATTCCCTTTTCCTACATTTTTATTTCCTCTTCTCGTCTTTTATTCAATTTTTAATCATTTGTTTTCTTTTATTGTTTGTTTTCTTTCATGTGTTTATTTGATTTTGATTCTTTATTTTCTCTTTTGACTAATTTTTTATGTAATAATTTTTTGTTGTGATTTGGGCTCTATTAAACTTCTCACCAACTGTGAAGGACTTTCTAACCTCGTCGTGTTTTTGTGGAAGGATCTGAGGGTTGAGAGCAGCTCCAATCAGGACTCTTTTTCTTTATTTGTCTTGATGAAGCTCGGCGTCGTTTCTGCTCAGTGTGAGAAACGGACCTTCAGCAGCTGCTTTCTGCAAAGTCCTGTTTCATCTTTTCCCACAACCGCAAAAATCACAACATTCGAAACCAAGCGAACATTCATCACTCAACGGTTAGATACACAAAGAGCAGATACATATTTATGTTCATTAGGAGTGTTTACAGGTCGATGGAAGAAGATGGAGGCGGCTCAAAATATCACAGACAGGATTGGGAGGACGTGACGTCTCTTCAGACTGAACAGGTGACGTAAACAGGTGAGTCCTGGTTTAGTTCAGGGACACATCTGTCATAGACAAGGAGCAAAACAGACGTGTGTACCAAACATGATTATGTCTGCTGTCAAGATTTAAACATGGGGCTTTATGGGGATTGGCACACTTTGGGAGGCGGCCTCTGGCGGTCACCTGAGGAACTGCAGCTTAAAAAGTCAATAAAAGTTAGCGAGGTGGTTGATTTTCTGTGTTCTTGTGTGTGGAAATTAATCCAGAAATGATTTAAGGAGAAAACCGTCAAATCAACCAAAGTCAACGTGACGACTAATTTTCAAAAACACAAACAAAAGTGATCCTGCAGACGGACTTGTCTGAGCCGGACTTTAAAGACTCTCAGACCGGGTCTTGGTGGGTCTGTTGGATCAGTTCATCTGTTTCCAAATCTGAAGATTTCTCCGTTCAGAGGAGTTTTTATGAACTGGAGGAAGTTTTCCTCTGGTGTGTGTGTGTGTGTGTGTGTGTGTGTGTGTGTGTGTGTGTGTGTGTGTGTGTGGAGACCACTCTTCTTTCCCTCCATGTAAAATATCGAGATGCTTCGGTGAAGAACTTCACAAAGTCCGACCCTCCTTCTCCAAACTTCCCTCTCTGCTCTGCGTTTCAACACATGGTGTGTGTTTGGCTAAAGCCTTGATGTTAAGCTTCACCTGCCAATCGTGTGTGTTTTAGGATAACATGTGTGTGTAAGAGTGTGTAAGAGTGTGTGTTTCTGAGTGTGCCATGAGTGTTCTGCCAGCAGTACTGGAAACATACAAGCCTGAAAAAACCAGAACCGCAGAGTCTGCAGGCAGTTAGCAGCCTGATCAAAAGATCTGAACTGATCACAGACCGGTTTGTGGTTTTCAGCCACGTGCCTCCTCTTCCTCCTCTTCCTCCTCTCTCTCTCCTTGTGTCCTTCATTTCTTCCTTCAACACTTTCCTCCCAATAAGAGCCTCTCTCAACAGCCTGACAGTTTTAACCTCAAAGTCTCTCACAAAGTCCAAAACTCGTCTTTAATTCGGGTCTGAAACAAGTTCAGATCAGAAGAAACGGCGGCACATAAACCCTCTTCTTTTCTCAACCCTCAGTAGATGTTAGTGAACTTAAAGGGACATTTCAGCGCATAATTTAGGGTCAAACACACCGTAACACCAAGTTAGACACCCTGACACTCACCTACTCTCTTCCAGCAGACGCTTGTTTGTAGAGAGACCTCAGGCCAGTCCATTACGGACTACAGCGGGGTGTCACAGCTCAAGGAAGAACATTTATGATCCAACTCAGTGTTACGGTGTGTTTGACCCTAAATTAATTTTTAGTCGGAATATCCCTTTAAACATGTTGCTCCATCAAATGTTAAATGAGTTTGTTTTTTTTCCCCCACAAAACAGCAAAACTCATTTCAAGATCAGACATTTTATCTTTGTATTTTAAAATTATAAAGACGTTTTTTTTTAAACTATTAAAATCTGATTTTATCGACATTTTTAAACTTTTCTAAATGTCCAAACTTTGATCTGAACCGGTTATAAAAACATGAACATGAACAAAACTGAAAACAGGTTTCAGTTTTTTAGTTTATTAAAGTTTATTAAAGAGTGAATCAAACATTTCAAACACAGTCAAGCTAATCTGAACCTCGTCAGTCTTTCTACACTTTAAACACTTTCATCTAAATTCATCGTAGAGAAACCAGGTAAACAGAAAATCCACCTCAGACCTTCAGGATCCACTCCCCACCTCTAACTTCTGCGTCTCCGAGGCCGACTCAGACGATGACTTCTTCACCTTCCTCGTGTTTCTCTTTTTTCGCCTCCTCTTCCTCTCCATCGCTCTTGACTCTTTTGACTCCGGGAGTCTTTGAAGCGAGCTGTGGCAGTCCATTAAGTCGACTAACCAGCACCCATGGGAGCCATCCAGGCCCGCTGTTACATCATGTAACTGCAACATCAAGGAGCCGAGGATGGAGTGTGTGTGCAGCAGGATGTATGTAGAGTTGTGTAAATGTGTGAAAGTGTGTGTGTGTGACAGAAGATCTGAGGTTGCCTGAACCTGCTGCTCTCAGTTTGACCTCGACAATCAAAGCCGCCTGTGAATATCGCAGCGTTTTCATTCCTGTGAAGTGCGGGAGCAGGTTTTTCCTCCCATATACGGCCTCATATTAGCACTTAACAGGATTTTTAGATGTGTTACATAAAGCTGCTGCTGCTGCTGCTGCTACCGCCTGAATGTTTGCGCTCCCCAGTGATGGGCTTTTTCATGATACCAGCTCATGACATGAATAATGCCCTTCATCGTGTTCGGCAAATGAGTGTTTTAGTTGGGGAAATATTTATTTCCAACTTTGAAGAATAAAGCAGCGACGTGTCACGGCGGAGGAGTCATGACTCTCTGTTCAAACATCCTCAGATGGATATTCAGACGCCGCCGCCGCCGCCGTAAAGAGACAGCTGTGTTTCTTTCTGCGGAGACAGACGCAGGAGTTTGAGGAACTTTGAAAGTGTTTTATTTTCATTAGGACTGAAACTTTTATCTGAATGTCATCCGTGGAGAGTGTCCCCACTTTGCACCAGATCTACCCGGCACGTGGAGGATCCTCCACCTCAGCTCTTCAGGTATGTGTTGAGTCCGGAGTTCACCCCACACAGAGAGGTTTCAGTGTCTGTTTGTGATCTTCTATGATGTTAGATCTCTGACACTTTGGATTTACTGCTGAAGGTTTCCAACATCAGTATCTCTGACCGACGGTCGATTCTAACTCTAGATTTGCACAAACAGAAATAATGACACTGCAGGCCTTTATTTGCAGCTCTGACCTTAATCTGCACAAGACCCCAAGACCCCAAGACCCCAAGATCCCACTGGGTTTTACGATCAGGTGGTAGAAGGTAGTTTGATGTCCAGGGTGAAGGGTCGGGTAGAACGGAGGCCTCAGGGTGCATCAGGGAAATAAAATGGAAATGGAAGAGACCCTTTCTAGTCTGATCAGGGTTTGAGTGGTTTGTCAAAACAAACTCGACCCTTCAGATCAGGATTATAACCCCAGATTTCCACCACATCCAGAACGCCTCTGAACGGCAGCGATTTTCGCCGTACGCCAATTCCTACCGGATCGTTGGTGAGGCAAATTTTGTGGCGGAATACGGACAGCGGTAATCACAAGAACCCGCGGATAACGAATTGTCTCTATAAAGACAGACACATAGACATATAAGCAGTAGATTCTTTGAGATTAGACCTCACAGGACCGAGGAAACTTAGAGACTAAAGCGTAAAAGAGAAGAACTTCAGCGTTGACCTGTTAGCGTTCGGTTTTCATTTCTCCAAACTCAGAATTTGATGCAGGGCAGTTTTCCGGCTCTGTGGAGGTAAAGCAGAGGTGAGATAAACCCGCTGATGATGCTGACAAACACGGCGACTAATATGGCCCTGATAGTGACCTCATATGACCCATATATCATCGCCGGACCCACGAGGAAGAGTTGGATGGACAGAGTCACGATGAAGAAGGACGCAGTGATCATGATAACCTTGAAGGCCTTTCCCTTCATGCTGTTCTGGCTCCTGCGCTCCCCGCCCCCATCTCCGGGTCCCGGCTTCCTCAGCACACAGAGAGCATGGGCGCCACAGTACATCATGAGCACCAGCATGAACACACACTTAAACATGAACAGAGAGATGAACTTCACAAAATCCAGTGAGAGCGGACCGACAACGCTGTCCAGGACAATCAGCAGCCAGGTGACCCCGCAGCACGGCAGCCGGTAACGGAGAGGTTTGACCCTGCAGAGAGAAAATACAACTCTTCAGGAGGTGATGGTCCAGAGCAGGAAGATCTGAGAAGACAATTCTCAAAGTTAGAGATGAGGCGAATCTTCGTCTCTTACCTGAGAAAGACCGTAGGGTGTACGACAGCCAGGTACCGCTCCAGACAGATCCACCCCTGGAAGATTGGCCTTGAAATGAACATGAGCTGCATCATGATATAAACCAGCTTATACCAAATGAGCAGATCTATCTTCAGCAGGAACTGAAGTAAGAGATGGAAGGAGAAGATGCAGAGGAGGGCCTCGCCCACGGCCAAATTCAGGGCGAAGAACTCAGAGGCCACAGCTCCACAACCTCCACTGACGATCTGATACACCACGTAGATGTTTGCCGGGAGTCCGAAGAAGAAGTTGATGGAGAACAAAGTTACGATTCCATATTCATACTCATCAAAGTGAAAGTCAGAGGTGAAGTTTGCTTCAGACTGATTCATCTTCACAGTTTTCTAGAATCTGCAGAAGAGAAAAAAAGAGGTTTTCAGGATCAGTGACTGGTCTTTAAGAGTCTCCAGCTGCTCCAAACACGAACCAACCCCGAGCCTTTAAAGGGACATTCCTGCGTGGAATTAATTTAACACTTTGTCATTTAACAATAACACACCGAAACACCGAGTTAGACACCCGGCAGATCATTTCCTTTCAGTAATAATCATCATAGTAATCATTTGCACTGCAGACGCGGTACTTCTTCTGCTTTAGCGTCTCCGTCTGATTGCATTTCTATGAAGTAATAATCATAAATAACCCGCTGCACTCGGTGATCGACTCGTCAGGGCTCCCCCACAAACAAGCGTCTGCTGGAAGAGAGTAGGTGAGTTGTGTTTAGTCTCTTTGCTAAAGAAATGAGTCAAAGTTAAAAAGATGTTTGGTGTCTAGTACTATGTCTGTGACCCTATATGTCCTGTTGATGAAGTTAGGTGCTGTTCTGAGCATTATTTGTGGCTATAGAGTGGCGTTTTGGTTGAGGGCGTGTCTCTCTGTATTGCTCGCCTGCGGTCGTTACTAAAGTTGGTATAACTAGAGAATCAAGCGGTCGACAACATTCATCTCTGGAGGGGGGGTCTAACTCGGTGTTTTTGACCCGTAATTTTGTGCTGAAATATCCCTTTAAATGAACAAACATTCACATTAATCTAAAAAAGAAATCTGTTTGGATTATTGAACAGATTTCTAACTGGTACTGTAAAGATGTTTTTATCTGCTGCTTCTCTGAGGAACCCAAACCTGATATTTTCACCAGTTTGTCCTGAAGATTAAGTCACTCTGAGACTTCCTAAACTCAGATTTAAGAGTCACTCAAAGACTATCTGGTTTTTCTACACCTCAGTCTCAACTTTGAGTCCTCAGTCTAAACAACATCCATCCCTCCTGGTTCTGCATCGAAGAGGATTTCCTGTTTGTAATTCAACCTTTTTGTTTCTCGGCTGTTTCACCACAAGCTCATTTGAAACTGGACCCACCTGTTGATTTGCATGGCAGACAGCAAGTGGAGAGTCTCAGTGGACATCTGGTGTATTCAAAACAAGCTGAATGAAGACATGGATTTGGTTTTATGAGAGCGGCTGTGGGCTGAGGCTGCGGCCACATTTGCATGATTTTTTTTTTTTTTATCAGAAAGTAATTTTTCAGTGGAATTTCACAAACAGAGCTGCAGCTGGAGCAGACAGATATTTATTTAGAGTCAGATGGTCCAGTCATGTGGAGATAAATAACTCAGATTTTTAGGTGGTGCTGTAAACGGTTATTTTTGATCTGTATGCAGACGATGCTGTGTTTCATCAAATAAAGTTAACAACAGATAAAAACACATGGACATACAGTATTTTATTTAAGGCTCAGAAACATGACGCGTCATTAAATTAGCATTTGTAATTTAGACCTTTTCCCTTTGTATTTCGCTGAAGTAACAAGAACACAGAAAATACACTCAATTATTTAACATAGACGTAAAAACGACATAACCCTGAAAAACGATCAGAGACTCCTTTTTCCAAACCTTAACAAATATAACTCCACTGTGAAAGGATACCGACAGAAAAAAAGGTTAAATCTTCTGAACTCAGGTGTAAAAGTTCACCTGTATTAGATTATTTCTGTAAAGTTTTAAAGTCGGTATATTCGATTCTCTCTCACCTTCAGCTCGTCTCCTCCTGAGCGCCTCCACGAAGAATCTCCATCCAGCTGTTTGTTTGCGTGTCCAACGACCCGACGGACGTCTAACCGTGGAGAAGTAACAAGAGCAGTCAGCCTCCCTTCTTCATTTGCATTCCTGATGCAGTTTAATCTGGTCATGGTGGTACAACACAACCGTGACATGAAGCGTAACTTTGAATTTCATCTATTTCATATCAACCATCCAGACTTTGTACGCTCTCTCTAATCACTCATATCCTCCACCAGCGTCTTCAGATTTCCTCAGTTCAAATAAACACATTAAAGCGTCGAGCACCTTCGTCCACTGTTGTTCAGTTTAGTGTTTAGTGAGTGTACAAGAATTAAAAATAAGGTGACCAGATTTCTGAAATCAGGGGACATCCAGGGAGTGGGGGGTGCGAAGCAAAATATTGTCTGTGTGATCACAGACAACAACTCGGTACTAGCGCACACCCCTCCGTAATAAAGACTGTTGTTCAGGACTATACGCAAAACATGCTAACTCGCACTTCCTACCTACTCAGCTACCATAATAACCGTTGTTCTAATCTACACGCAACATTTTGTTCTCATTCATGAAACACTTCAATCTGGGACATTTCTGGGGACAGGCCGTCCAAAACGGGGACAGTCCCCGTGCCTTATCCGAATACAAGGTAGGCGCTAAAATAACTTTCACAGACGTAGCCATCTTGTTTCCACCTCCAATTTTGTTTTTTTCTGACTCTGTAACTGAAACGCTGGAAACTCAGGTGTGACGTCATTTTCATCTCCGACTTCTGAGGTAACTCGAACGCAGCACAAGTATTCTGTACATCTCTCCAATAAGCTAGCTTCTTTACCCTATTAGTCCAGAATGGAAGCTAGCTCAAACATGCTTTCTAACTAGCTTAGCTGCTCCACTGAACCAACAGCTTGTTGACGGACGACAACAAACATTAAAAACAGAAACATTAGAAAGGTTTCACTCACTTGTCTTGGAAAACTTGACTCGTCCATGTCGGAGACAAATGTGGAGCTGAGAAATGACGATAACGCAGGAGCGCTAACACTTCCAGTTCCTCGGGTTTCTGTTAAAGTTTGAGGAGACCCCATAAACACCCATTCATATGAAATAAACACGTTTACAGACTGGTTTACAGGGTTATTGTTCGGTCTTGATGCTGAAGGTCTTTGTTCACTTTTGTCGGCCATGAGAAGGCAGTGATGTCCATTTATAAGGGTCTATAAACCGCTTACGGGAGCTTTAAAAGTTTAAGTTTGGTCTTTAAATCATATTTTAACAAACATCTTAAAATCACAGTGTGTTACTAAGACCCTGAAAAAGACCTGAGATGTTCATGAGGACTGATTCAGATCATCATAAAACTGGACTGAACTCCTAACCTGAGCTGAACAAACCACAACCACCAGACGACACAACAGTATATTGTGTTTGGTCAGCTCTGTAGAAGTTTGTGTGTATGTTCTGTCCATAAACTCCTGATGTTCCCGTGGAGGACACGAACACAGACTTTAACGACCAGAAGAAGGAGCAACAGTTTAAAGTACAGCTCAGTGGTTAGGCCTTCACATAGCAGAAGACCACAACGTCTCCTGTCTGATTCTCCTGAGGGACTTCAGCAGCGTGTTCATGTTCTCTCCATGTTTCCTGTCACCATCAAATCCAGTCCAGACCGTCTGAAGGTCCATCAGGGGTACGAAGGCAAATATGAGCGTGCTGACACACATAATGTTAGTGTGAATGTTTTTGTGACCTTTGCAAATCTGCTCTATATGCAAAGTAACGCTGATGGGAATGTCAGGAGAAAAGTAGAGTATCTGTCCTGGTAATGGGTCAGAGGAACACGATAATTCAACGTTCTGAAAAGTTCATTTTCTCTCCAGTATGCTCCCCGGTCGTCCCACACAAAGTGAAATAATCAAAAGTCCAGGATTGTATTTCAGTATTTGGAGTATTATTAAAGCTCTTCTCGTGTCGGGTACCCTCGTTTGTTTCACTTCTGTGTCTTTGTGAGACTCGGAGTCCAAGTATGTACAGAGTGGAAACTTTGGGAAATAAAGTCTGTGTGTTTTGGATCGAAGCGTCGCCCATATGGAGGAAAACGGAGGGAAAGTTGATCACGGGTGTGTTTGAGTGTATTAGTGTGTGTAAAGAGCATCTGGGCTCCAGGTGTGGACCAGGACAGTAACCTCCTATCAGCAGGGAGCTGTTCAGGAGCTGCAGACGGAGTAAACTCCCACCGCTGGAAACGGCCAAAGGCGACGTCACAGAGTCTGAGAGACGGCGACTCTGACAGTTTCAACATGGCTGCTGAGATGAAACCTGACGGAGATAAATGACCCTGAGAGATGAGCTGATGTCCTCCTTCCCCTCAGACTGACTCATTGCTGCTTATTATTCCCAAAGCTTTCAACAGGCTGAAGAGAGACGGAACGACTGTTAGCTAAAGAGCCAGAGGGTGTGGTCTTCAGGGGAATCCATCGTTTTCTTTAACCACGTAAGACTAACACCCTGTCTGCTGGACTGTCTGAGGTGAGGCTACAGTCTGGTGGAGTTCACAGTACCGCAGAGGACAGAGCGAGGTCAAAGGTCATGAAGACAGAGACCAACCAGGCAGTCTGGGACGACCCAATGATGAAGACGGAACCTTAAGAACTGATCGAGAAGACGAACAACCAATCAGATTACTGCGGCGTGTGATGATGTGAACGCAGAGAGAGGAATCTGATGACGAAAATAAGCAGACCGGTTCTTTTAAAACGGCCCTAAAGTGGGTTCAATGGACCGCTCAGCACTGGAAGCCGCCATCTTGGTTGTTTACAGATACACCAAAGTGGCGCTCAAGGGTCGGTCCGGTTCCACAAGAACCAATGGGAAAGGGTTTGGGGACAGTTTCAGACCCACCTACCAGGAAAGAAGAGCGGACTGATAGTTCTGACAGCAATGTACTTACCCCTAATCTCCACCTTCATCCTGATCGTCTCCTAAAAGGTCGTATCCTCCGATCGTAGCTGATCGTAACCATTCAAGTTAACGTGTCAATTTACACCGACTTCTTTACGTTCCTCTGAGGAACAGAAACAGATAAGAACTCGTTATCACGCGATTGAAAGTGAATCCGCGGGTTCTTGTGAGTTCTCGCGATTCCTGCTGTCCATAATCTCCGTTTCGAATGCAGTGGAAATAAGGGATAATGGAGTCAAAACAGAGAAGACCCAGGAGCAGCAGAAGGACGTTCTCAGAGTCTGGTGGACGTTACAGGGTTTGACTGGGCGTGAGTGCAGCCATGAGGGTGTTAGACGGGTCAGGAGAAAGGTCAGGGGGCTAAAGACCAGGAACAGGAGTCTGAAGGATGTGATGAGGTTTGGCAGAGGATTTCAGATCTCATTAAGAGTGCAACAAGAGACGGAGACACAGAGACACAGAGGTGTAGAAGCTCAGCAGGTCAACATGTCAGTGAAGACAACCAGAGACAGAGTCTGGACCAGCCTGCAGGTTTTACTTCCTGAGTAACTGTCCCCCCAAAAGGACTTTAAATCCAGTTTCTTTAAGCCGTGAAAAACTGAGACTCCTAAAGTGACGTTGAGTCTGTATGAAGGCCCCGGGGCCAGAGAGGGGGACGTTTGGAGACGGGAGGAGAGGTGAAAGAGAGGCTGAGAGGTCTTTGAAAAGTCTGCAGAGATGGAAGTGATAAATCCACAAAGTCAGCGTGAACCCAGTCCTGATCCAGGACTTAGGACGGATCAAGCTGCTTTATAAGTGTTCAGGGTTCAAACTGATTTTCACTGACGGTTTATCACAGACCTGCTCCCGGCCAGAAGACTCGCAATTATGGATAAAGCTCCAGTAAAAAAGGCTGAAAAAACATGAATATGAGGGGAAAATACCGCAGCGTCATTAAAAGACAATCATGGATCTGAGACCAGGAGGACGAGGATCCCGGAGGAGGATCTCCTGCTAACCAAACACAAAAGCTGCAGAAGTTCAAGATCCTTCACACGTCTGCAGAGACGAGGAAAACAGCCGCCAACCAGACCGAGCGGACTGAAGACAGAGTCAACACCGACGAGAAGAGAAGCTGGACTGTCAGAACCACAGAGTCCGCTTCACCACAAACCTGTTCTCACTGACCGGATGAACGTTTCTCAGACGGTCAGGGGTCAGTCCAAATCAGACGGCATGAATGTTTCTGGGCGTACCCGATGATGGGACCCGGCTCAGGTCTTCATGTCTGCTGTCATGATACTCGTCAGTGAGAATCGGACTTCCACCTCCTGCTAACCACTCATCTTCACCTCACGGGTCGCTGCTCCCGCTTCAGTCCGGGACACATTTGAGGGGCGACGGCCAAACGTCGTGAACCCTTAAATGGAGACATAAAGCCTCATCACTCAGTCGGGGACGCTGAATCGTGAAATAAAGCTCCTGAACGGCAGCAGGAGAGGATCATAAATGTATGGATGAGTGATTCTTCTGGACCGGTCCGAACCGAAGTGTTCGAGCAGCACTAAAAAAGAGGTTTATATGTCACTCAGCGCAGAGGAGAGCGTCCAAACACACTTCACGTCTCATACACGCAGGATAAATAAACTGAAGAAGACGATGTTCGGAAACTTCATCTGGAAGATCGATTTTAATAAAACAGAAAATATAAACAACATTTAGGAGACGTGAACACGCTAGGAGACACACTAGGAGACACACTCACACACAAACCAGGAGTCAGATTTTACCTCCTGATAAAGAAAAACACTCCGACTCCAACAGAGATGAGTCAGAAAAACAGGAGAGAAGAGGAGAGGAGGAGAGAGGGGACAACGAAAGGACATAAACAAGGAGACTAAATAAAGAGAGAGCAAGGAGACAAGGGAAGAGGGAGAGAGGAGACAAGAGAGAGGAGCAGTCAGGGTTTTAAGAATGAGAGCGAAGCTGTAGGTTTATTACACCAGAAAATCAGTGTGTGTGTTTCCATATGTAAACACACACACACACACACACACACACACACACACACACACACACACACACACACACACGCACACACACACACACACACACACACACACACACACACACACCTTGGCTCTACTCCCTGGACTGCAGAAGTTTCCGGACAGCAGACAAATCTCACTACGCTCCAGTTGTTTCAACCTGTGCTTGTATTCTGAGTCCGTGCAGGTGTGTGTGTGTGTGTGTGTGTGTGTGTGTGTGTGTGTGTAGAGGTATTATGAGTCCATCAGCAGTAGTTCACCTTCAGTTCAGTGTGTTTGTCTTCTTGTTGGACAGGACGTTGAGGTCAAACTCAGACTGCTGCAGAGAAAACTGCAGTTCCTCCAGCGTCCACTAGAGGCTGTCCAACAAAAAACAAGCAACAAAACACAAACATAACAAATACAGAATAGTGGTTATTTGTGTTTGACTTGGGTACCACAATGTAACTGAGCTGATACTGAAATTACAAAAACTGCAGTTCCTCCAGCGTCCACTAGAGGCTCCTCCAAAGTGAGTCAGTCCTCATAGAGGCTCATGTTAACAGCAGGAATAAACATGTTCAGCAGGTGGAACTACAGTTTGGGTTTCTATAACTCAGACTGAATCTAAACTGAACTGACCTGTTAAAGATCAAAGTTTGTTTAATTAGGGGCGTGGCCTCTCTCAGTGACAGGTGGGTACTGTGATCCATCTAAACACCTGGATGTGGTAGATTTCCACCACATCCAGAATGGCGGCAATTTTCTCCAAAAATATAGTCCGGCAAACCTCAGAGGAACGGAAAGAAGTCGGTGTAAATTGACACGTTAACTTGAATGGTTACGATCAGCTGCGATCGGAGGATACGACCTTTTAGTAGACGATCAGGATGAAGGTGGAGATCGGGGGTTAAAGGTGTCGCCTTAGCTGATCCAGTCCAGACTAAACTCAGGGTCGTGTTTGTGGAGATCTTGTTGTGTTTCTGTCTGTTTTTGTTTCGTTGATTATAACTTACAGAGATTTTACGACTACCTGAACGAACATCCCGAGTTTCTGGTCTCAGCTGATCCAAAATCAATAATCAAACAGATGTTGAACTAAACTAGATCAGCCTCTGAGCTCTCATCTAAACTTTTCGAACCAAAGTTCCCAGCGGAGTAAATGTCGTGATTTTCTCTGTGTGAAAATGTCGGCAAACGTGCGGCCCACGTGACGCGAACAGGTTCTGAATTCAAACATCCAAACACTTCGGCCTCGGCTCCTTTTGTTCGCGCTCCTATTACGACACTTTTTGGTATTTTAGCTCATTAGCAGCCGGCTTTATCCACACGGAGACAAAACATGCTTCAGCTCCTGAAAATGTCCCAAAATAACATCTGACACACCAGCGGATGTCCACATATGTCCCCTCTGTCTTCCTCTCAGCTTTTGTTAGAAACTCCTGATTATTTTCTGTCTGTTTATCTCCCGAGTGTCACCGTTTAATTGGACACCCTCCCCCCTCCTCACCCTCCTCCTCCTCTGTCCCCATGGGAAAGTATGCAGACACATTTTGATTTGATTATGGCTCACAAACCAAACTATGCTCAGACACATTCCAGATTCAACAAACAGACGACGTGAGGAAACTGCAGAGCACGGCAGCGCCGCACACGGGCGGAGCGTGAGGGTTCGATTCCCCCGCGGCGTCTCTGTTCATCCACGCCGTGACCTTGACCACACCTTTACTGTCCGGTACTCCACCTCCAGATGTGTCCTGCTCTCTTCAGGTGGACGTCTCTCTGCCAAAAACATCTACTGAACCAATCAAACTCCTCTTTAGTAACAGCTGATGCACAGACGCCCTCTGCAGGCGGGAAGAGTCGCTGCATCAAGGCCGGATCGATCTGGTGTCTAAAACTTGCTCCCAGCATGCATCACAACAAACTTACTCACTGTGAACAGTTAAAATATGAGATTTTTATTGTTTTTTTTCAAGGAGAAAATAAGAGGAGAGAAAGAGAAAGGAAAAAAGATGAGAGAAGAGAA
>OY660883.1:1055000-1067500 GCA_962446985.1 Xyrichtys novacula
GACTGAATGAGGAGGTTTGAGGATCCTCTTAGATGTCCTCTCTCTTCTGGACGGTCTTACTCAGTAACTCTGGGTGGTGTTATGTCGTGAACTTAGCTGGTGGTTCCTGAACATCTATTTGGAGGTTTTGGTTTTGCATCTTTTCAGAACCGTGCACTTGTCTGAATTATCATGAATTATCGGCGTTAATTTTGAAGCTTTCGGTGAACTTAGATGTTCAGAATTATAAACATGAACTACACCTTTAACTTCCTTTAAAATCCTGTCATTTCCTTACTGTCTGTATTCACAACGAGAATCCGTCACTGTAGCAGCAGAAAACACAAACTAGACGATCCGATCTTATTCGGTTTATTTATTTTTGTATCGTTGAAGTTAAAAGAACTGAAACGCAGCATGGATATTAAAACCAGATAAACTGTTTTCTTACTCGGCTGTAAACGTGTTTATTTCTGCTGTGAAGTGTTAACATGGGGCTCTATGGGGACTGACTCACTTTTGGAGACAGCCTCCAGTGGACAGAAGAGGAACTGCAGTTTTTGGACTAGCATCAGCAGAGTTGGTAAAAACAACTCGGAAGAAGAAATTATACAGCAATGGGAATCGACCAATCTGGTGCTGAATCTGGGTCCATCTGGACCAAATAGAGACTCCTGTCTCAAGGTACCACACTCAGTACGTTTCCATGACACTCGAGAAAACCGAATTATCGCCTTATTCCGATCAAGACTGGACAACTGAAGTGCATGTAAACACCTTAGTCTGACTATAATCAAAGTTCTCAAACTCCGATTAAAGTCAGAGAACTCGGATTACACCCAGAAAATGCGATTGGAATTTGTGCGCCACGCCCCCGTAACCCCGTAACAAACCCCCAGAGTAGAGGAGTAGCGTTGGTCTCCTCTTTAGAAAAAGCAGCGCGTCCATCATGTCGGACAAAAACAACGCTGTACGATGCTCCATCTTCTTGTTTCTCCAAAATGCCCAGCAGCAGTTGTAGACACTTCTGACGTCTGACACCGACCTGCTGTTGTTGTTGACGGTTGGATGGGGTCGGAAACAGCGCCGCTGAAAAGACTCATATCGCCCCCTAGTGTTGGGGAGGAGGACATGCTCACCTCAAAGTCCGATTGGGCGAAAAAAAAATGAATTATGAGCTTAGCCTGATTAAACTGTGGATGTAAACGTACTGAGTGATAACTGGTGTTACTGGTCTGCTCCCAGTCGGCACATATAGACGTGTATGAAGCAGAGCAGACTCTGTCCGATCTCCCTGGATGAATAAAGCTTTAACAAGCAGCTGTTGCTCACTTTCCCTGTGCTCCCATAACAAGACCCTATTGGCCGACGTCCTGCAATCACAGCCTGACCTCTGACCTCTGACTGGGTCACCCCGAATAATCAGACAGGAGAGTCAAAAAGCAGGAACACACCCGAAACTCTGCACGATGTTAGCGTGATTAATAACCCTGCTTCACGTCAAAACATGGTCCTCAGGAGGAAGAGGATCAGCGAAGGATGTCGAGAGAAGAACGGAGAGAAGAGGAGGAAAAAAAGACAAACTATCGGAGGAAAAGAGAGAAAAACAACAAACGGAGCTGCTTTCATCATCACTGTCTGAAACTGCGGCTGTTTTTGACAACATAATTAAGGAGCTGGCAGCAGGACGACGGAGAGAGAATCAAAACTTCACCAAGATAAATCCTGTTTTTGAAGACGGTCAGACATTTGAGGAGGTAAATATTAGGACAACAGGAGAGCCATAAAACATCAGCCTGCATTTTTCTTCTCTTTAAAGCAGAACTGAAGAAATTCCAGGTCTTCCAGGTGTTTCCAGGATGTGTGGGAACTCCCCCCTGACCTGGATCAGAACCTAAACAGCCGTCAGGACTCATGATGGATGTGCTGGAGCCGGAGAACACCCAGAGAGCAGCGAAGTGACAAATCACAGCATGAGTCAGCGTAAATTTCTCTGTCACGATGAGCTGAGTCATGACTGTTTATGTTAACGCTCAGTCCTGAGAGTGGAGACGCCGCCGCCGCCGCCGTGTGGTCATGTGTCTCTGCAGGAGGACAGGTCGCTCCATCAGACAGAACCGAGCAAAGACCCGGTCTGATGGGAACCTGTCCTGTACGGTGGCCCTGAAGGTCAACTGCATGAATATTTAATGACCCAAAAATATAGAACCACCCCGCCACAAATACAAAAATATTTTAGTTTAAGACCTTCATGAAACACAAAAAAACTATTTTACAAAAAAATCAAAAAGAAAACTGAAAAATTTGACAAATATTTGACAAAAAGCAAAAAACATCTTTAAAAAAGTTAAACAATTCAAGAACATAAACATTTATGAGTTTGAGTTTGTGATTGTTTAAAGTTTCCTGAATTTATTTTCATTCTGTAAAATATTTTTTTAATTTTTTGTTTATTTTTTAGTTTTATTTCATCAATATTTTGTCTCATTTGTAAAATGTTTTCGCTCTTTTTGACGTACATTTACCTAAAATTATTATTTTTTAATTTATTTACACATTTGTAGTTTTTCATGACGTATTTTTTAATTGTGCAGCTGACCTTCAGGGCCACCATACAAAGGTCTACAAACTCCAAACTGGTCACTCTGATCATTAAAAAAAATCAATGAGTTTCGAGTTTAACATGCTGAATCAATAACTGCATCAATATCAGTCAAATTAGATCAATCTCCATCTCTTCAGCTCCACCTGCTGCAGATAAAGAAGTTTTTTCAAACTGAAAACTAAGTTTGTCTTGTTCGTAGCGAAGGATCTAAACTTTCACTTTCAGCCGTTATCTTAAACGGAGTCACTGTCCTGTAAGGAAGCACTTTAGGAACAGGTGTCTTCAGAAATAAACGCCTCATCCTGGGCATCAAATTACAGCAAAGAGGGAACAGGTCGTCCAGCACCGATCCAGCAGCTCGAAACTGAAAAAGAAGAATGACAGCCAGAATACAGAGCCGACACAAAGCAGCACATTCAGTCCCTGCTCGGGTGGATGTGCTGATGGATGAACAGGCTCACTGAGGTCCACCTGACCTCTGAGATCAATCACAGGTAATCTGAACACCTGATTTCAACTCCTGCGTCAGGAGTCAGAGCAGCTGACCCGTCCTGTGAAATAAAAATCACTGAGATTTCACTCAGAGGCAGCTGACGTCAAAGAGAGGAGCATTTTCAGGAAATGGCTGCAGATAAATTGTGCAGAAGGGCTGCTATTAGAGGGAGCACTCAGAGTTCAGTGGAGCAGCAGGATGGTTCAGAGACAGGAAATCAAAACTCAAGTTTGATGGTTTTAAAAGTGTGTGAAGGCACGAGCTCGTCCTCCTGATGAGAGGCAGAAACAGCCAGAGTGTCATCGCACGCCTGAGAAAAAACATCAAATTTATGAACAGATTCAGAGAGACGAGGAAGAGACGAAGAAGTGAGCGCGAGGTTATTCAAGGCTGAATCCTGACGGGTCGATCCGGACCAACAGACTAAAAATAAAACTACATTTAGAGTCAGGGACATGACCCACACGTCTCTGAGACCGACCCCCGATCTCCACCTTCATCCTGATCGTCTACAAAAAGGTCGTATCCTCCGATCGTAGCTGATCGTAACCATTCAAGTTAACCTGTCAATTTACACCGACTTCTTTCCGTTCCTCTGCGGATCGCCGGACTCCTCAGCTGATCACAAGAGTTCTATTTTTTCTGGACGCCGGAGCATGGCGGATAAATTCAGCACAGATTAACCCGTGCTGGAAAGGAAGTCGGGCACAGACACAAAATAAAACATCCGGCTTCTTTTCAAAATAAAACACTCCATGTTTCAGGAGGATCGTATTTCACACCATGCAAACGGGCGGAGACGAACAAGTGAAAGGTTTTTAGACGTCATTTCACCCCGATGACACCATGGATGAGGAGATGCTGATTCTAGAAGTCTAGAAGTAGATTTCCTCCTCTGGAAGGACACAATCTACTGCTTATATGTATATGTGACTGTCTTTAGAGAGACAACTAGTTATCGCGCGATTGAACGTGAATCTGCGGGTTCTTGTGATTTTTTGTGATTATCGCTGTCTTCAATCCGCCACGTAATTCGCCTCACAAACGGATCTGGTAGGAATTGGCATACAGCGAAAATCGCCCCCGTTCTGGATCGGAGCTGTTCTGGAGATTTGTTCTGCACTGGAAGGTTCTGGTCTACATAAATTCCTGATTTCTGAGGAACAGGCCTTAAGGAGTCCAGACCAAAGTCCATCTTAAAGTTCTCGTCTTCAGACTGAGTCCTGGGGGAGCCGCAGCGTAATGAAGCTGGGAGTGAGACGAATCCCCTCCGCTAACGAAAAAGTGTAGACCGGTCCGATGAACTGGAGGAACACCTGAGATCCTGAGGACAGTTCAGTCAGTGCCGAAAAGACAAGTCTTCAAAGGGACTCGGATCAGACGGTTTCTGATCTGACGTAGAGCTTTAGAAAAGTTAGAGGACCATCTATCCATCCTTAGACCATGAGGAAGTCTGGACCATATTTCATCTCAATCAATCGTAGAGTCCTCCTGATGTTTGGTTCTGACCGACCTGCTGAATCCACGATGTGACACTGCCGTCCCTGGTCTTCAGAACCACCGAGAGCAGCGTGAGGAATCTGTGAGAGTGTGCGCCTGAACCAGAATCCTGAAAGTCTGCGGAAAGCCAGGTCCAAGTACCTAAAGAATTAGAGGGATTGTGGATTTTGACCACTCTTGGGACTTGAGTCTTACAGAGGAGGTCTGTTAGTTTGGATTCAGTCCCGCCTATTTCCTCAGATCCTCATTCCTGACAACATCAGACAGCGGTTTGGCATAAAACCTGTACACCCCTGGTTGGGTCTAAGGGTACCCTGATGGGATGGACGTGTTCCAGTTCTTCACATGTGAGTTTCTGAAATAAGGAAGTCTGTTTGGTCTCTTCAGTCTGTTTATAAAATCCAGCGTACCACATTGACTGTGCAGAAACCTCCAGACATTCAAACCGCTGAAGTCCCATAAAGACGAAGTTCTTCTACATAAAACATTTTCACAATAAGCTCCACTGACTCCACACCTCATTCAGAGACTTTGGGATTCAGACTCTGGTCCTGAAATACGCAGTTTGACAGGAAGGTCTTCTCAAGCAGTGAGAAGGAAGAATAAATCCTTCGTTGAGTCCTGCAGATAAGAGCTATTAGTTGCAGGAGACGGCGGCCAGCTGGAACAAATCCTCCTCTAATTGAGTTTCAAGAGTCGTCGTCGACGTGGACAGAGAGGAAAGACAAATGAGCCGGGCCATCATTCCTTCAGCAGGCAGTAATCACTCCAGGAAACAAAACCTCTGGAATTACAGGGATTCAGAAGATCTCATAAAACACTGAGACCAGAAGGAGGAGCTCCGGACAGAAAAACCTCATCCGGTTCTTCTGAAACGATCTCAGGATGGAGAGGACAGTAGAGTCAGAGCGGAGAGATCTGATGTTTTCAAGCTGAAGGTCACCCCGTCTACTTAAGTAGATTAATGTAGGGTCAAACCCACCGTAACACCGGTTTGGCCCCCCCCCAGAGATGAATGTTGTCGACCGCTCTCTTCTCTAGTTATACCAACTTTAGTAACGACCGCAGGATAGAAATACAGAGAGCCACGCCCCCAACCAAAACGCCACTCTATAGCCACAAATAATGCTCAGAACAGCACCTAACTTCATCAACAGGACATATAGGGTCACAGACATAGTACTAGACACCAAACATCTTTTTAACTTTAACAAAGAGACTAAACACAACTCACCTACTCTCTTCCAGCAGACGCTTGTTTGTAGTGAGACCTCAGGCCAGTCCATTACAGACTACAGCGGGGTGACGCAGCTCAAGGAAGAACATTTATGATCATTTCTTCATGGAAATACAATCAGACCGAGACGCTAAGACAGAAGAACTACCGCGTCTGTAAAATGATTAATATGGTGATTATTACTTCAAGGAAAATAAATATACTTCTATGGGGTATCTTACAAGTTTGACCCGAGAGGCAGAATACCGAACATGAGTCTAGGACTGACACTTTTTTTTTGACTACCTACCCGGACCTTATGTTTGAACAGTAATCAAGATTACATGTCAGTCCCATTCTAGACTCCTCCAGATCATTTCTGAGTCGTTTTAGTTCACCGCAGGAAAATAGCACTAGGACAGCAGACGGTATCTGAGGTGGTGAGTCTGTGCCGGCTAAGAAGGACCTCCTGAGGACCGTCTCCTTGAATGGTTGGATACAAATATAAACATACCTTTATTATTCGTCAGTAAAACAAGTAAAACAATATTTTATTTTTCTAATATGAAATATTCCCACTCTTCAGAACACCCCAAACAGCCAACATACAAGAGCTGACTGTGAATGCATGTAATTACTGCATCACTTTTGGGGTTGATCATTATATCTGCAGAGTTTTTCATATCAGCAGTAATTAACTTTTTAAGCCGTTATTTGCCAATAGGATATCACACCAACGATGTCGAAGAGATTCCTGTTTTCAGTTTCTGTAAAAGTTCGAAGGAGGTCTGTGTCAAACCAGTCGACTCTGTTGTCTTTGTTTAACATTTATCAATAAAAATACTGAGTGATTCCTTTAACTGACCAAGAGAGAAAGACTGGACTTCTTTAGTCCAAAGTGACCCCCTTGATATGTAAAAAAGTGGAAACAAACAAGACGCCAAAAAGACACGAAGTTCAGGTCTTCACAGGAGCTTCTGAGTGACTGAATGTTACAAAACTAAGGAGTTCAAGTTGAGTTTTTAGGATCAGCTTATTTGATGTAAAAGTCACATTGGTAAATAGACTTTCTAGTCTTCTAACCACTCACAGGACTTTTATCGTCTATATTCACTCGTTCATACACTGATGACTGAGGAGAGTGACCCTGACGATGCCCCTGCAGGAGTTTGGCTCTAACCTCCATCTTTCCGCCCCCCTGTTGGTCCTGGTCTGTCTAGGAAACATCAACAGTAAACTGAACTTGTTGTCTCTTTTGGCGATGCTAACAGAAACCTCGCCTCCCTCAGAGAAGTTAGAAAAACCCACTGATTTATGACGGCACATATTATCCTGAAGTCCCACAGACATAAATTATCCTCGAGTTCTTCCTTCTTTGGGTCACATTGTGCTTTCTAGGCAGATCTCGTTTGGTTTGGGGTCATCTGTGATTTCTATCCCGGTGATGGATCTTCCACTCAGGAGCCGGACGATAACAGAGAGCTCCGGTTTGTTTGTGACAGATTCAGAGAACAGGCCCATGGCGAACATCAACATGTGTGTTTTCTCATCGGTTTAGGATTCTCGACGAGTAAAAAGGAGTTCTCCCTGCTGAGTCAGCACGCTCTTAGAAACACAGGGAGTCACCGCATGACAGATGAGGACGATTTATCTGATTCAGGAATGAATTCATCGCAGAGTAAGACGCGCGGTGGGTGTCCTCCAAACCACCGAACACTCCTGAGAGGACGGAGATCAGCTGATGTTATTCTGCAACACAAACCATCCAAACTACAGGAACCAGGATGAGGGGTCCAGATTGTCACTAACTGGACACCTTTACGACCTCACTACGTCACAGCTGAACCAGTCCAGTCTTTGTTTCACCTAATCTGATAAACACTGTCTGAGAGTTTGGTCAGTTATTCAGAGTTTACTTTAGGAAAGACTTTCACATAGACGGACCATGTTTTTGTCTCGGGTCTGGACTACATCTGGACTAATGAAACCCTGGTGTACTGTCTGGTCGAAAGGTTCAGCTCCAGTCAAGAGGTCTATCTTACATACAGAAGCTCCAATTAAAAACTAACCCGGGATTTCCACCGCATCCAGAACAGCAGCGATTTTCACCGTCCACCAATTCCTACCAGAGCCGTTTGTGAGGCAAATTACGTGGCGGATTATGGACAGCAGGAATCATGAGAACTCACCAGAACCCGCAGATTCTCGTGTAATCGCGCGATAACGAGTTGTCTCTATAGTGGAAGTTGGGGGTAAGCAGTGACCTCCAGTCATGGGAAAGAGGTCGATGTTGGAGGTGCAGTTCCTCAAATGTCCACTAGAGGCTGGCTGCAAAAGCACTGCAAACCACATACACACTCATTAAAAAAGCCCAAAAAACAAACATGATTACAGGCTGAAGTTGTTTTTAGACAGACTGACTCTTTTCTCTCTCTGCACACATCGTTCTTGAAAACACATTTATTTATATTAATATTTAACAGTTTGGTGAATTAAAGGAAAAACAGCTGACTGGACTCTGAGAGGACACTTAAACTGCTCTTAGCCCCTTAGTAGGTCAACCCATAGTCAGTGTGAGTCAGCAGAATGAGAAGGGGGGTTTCTGCTGAAACTCTGCTCCAGAGTCTAATGAGTGACCCTCCAGAGACAGAGTCCATATTTTAAACAGTCCTAGCTGGAAGGCTGTCCAATAACTGACATGAAAATACGAACTCTTTATTGACTCTGAACCAAAAGTATTCACTCAGAGAACATGCCCTTTTATCAGAGTTATTGGTTTTACTCAGAAACGGTAATAAAACCCTCACTCATCTCCCTGAGAGTGTTTATTTTCTTGGACACTTCATTTCTGAATAAATGTCAGTCATCAATCATCTCCCACCGCTTCACATTCGCTCATCCGGCCCACCACTCATCCAGACCAGAGACATATTTCCCCAGAGCTCGGTGAAGCTGTCAGCCTGCGGCCTCTCTGGTTATCTGGGAACAGTCAAGGTCAGGTCTTGGTGACCTGGAGGAAGTCTTGAGTCTGTCAACAGAACTGTTAATTCAACCTTTCCTGAAACAAACTCATACTCAGACAGAATCCAGGGTGTCAAAGTGTCCCGAGGTTTCCTCCTCTCATAAATGATATCATCTTCTGGGGTGTAAATATCCTCCTGTCCTCCTTACACTCTGATAGATGTCTCCCCATCTGCAGGTTCAGAGGATCCAGGATAGAAACCTTCAGAAGGACTCTGATAGACGGAGGAGAAATATTCAGACCTTCACTGAGAACGACAAGCTCTCCGACAAAGACTGAGACTTCAGGACATGTTTGTGTGAGGAGGGACGGGGACGAAGGACCTGATACTGCCTGACTGAACCCCTGATCTCCTCCTCTCTCCTCCCTGACCTGAAATAACCTCAGTCTACCTGCAGTTTCATACAGTTATGAGCTCAGATGTCACATGACCTTCTCCGACCCTCAAACTTCATGTTTCCACGCTGCAGCAGGAGAAACTTCTACTTCTGCTTTATATACTTTACCATCGACCCGTCCTCTACCTTTATGAAAATATCTAATTAATAAAACACTCAGTTCGTTTACACTCACAGTTTCATCAGACTTAATTCGTTTTTCTCGCCAAATCAGACTTCTCTCCTCGTCCTCGTTTACATGCAGCTGAGAAAATCGAATTATTGACGTGAACGTGTCCTCCTCCCCAACACTAGGGGGCGATATGGGCCTCTCTTAGCGGCGCTGTTTCCGACCCCATACAACCGTCAACAACAACAGCAGGTCGGTGTCAGACGTCAGAAGTGTCTACAACTGCTGCTGGGCATTTTGGAGAAACAAGAAGATGGAGCATCGTACAGCGTTGTTTTTGTCCGACATGATGGACGCGCTACTTTTTCTAAAGATGAGACCAACGCTACTCCTCTACTCTGGGGGTTTGTTACGGGGGCGTGGCATCATACTCCGACTACGCTGGTTACATGGTCGAGAAAATCGAATTCCAATCTCATTATCTGGGTGTTTTAATCAGAGTTCTCCGATTATAGTCGGACTAAGGTGTTTACATGACCTTCAGTTGTCCGGTCTTGATCGGAATAAGGCGATAATTCAGTTTTCTCAAGTGTCATGTAAACACACTGATTGATTATCATTCCTGCACCTCTTCATTCAGAGGTTTTCCACATCTCCAGACTTTGTTTCCACTCAGTTCAGATGGATTAATCCCCTGACAGTTTCCGACCATCGATCTCGTTTGTTTCAGGTCCATCAAGAATCCAGGATCTGAAAGGACAACTGCAGTCTGCTGTGAGACTCTCTGTGGTCCCATCCATCAGTCTCACAGAGACCAAGACTCTGCAGAGCTCCATAAATGTGTAGAAGACCTGACGTTAAGTGTCTCATGTTATCTTTCTGACAGCTCTGATACGGACCCGGATTCCTGGAGACCCCTGAGGGGACTTTGTGTCTGCTCTCACACCTTCCCTCCTCAGATCCAGCCCGTATGAAGGGAGGGTTCCTGTAAATGTAAATGTGACTGGTGTCTGTGGTTTCCAGTTCACAGTGTGAGGTCTGACCTGAGCCTGGGAGTTTTCTGACATCTTCTTCAGGACTAACTTTACGGTGTTTCTGTTTCATCTGACAGTTCCCAGACAGTCATAAAAGTTATTTGTAGAGTTTCTGTCCAAACAAAGATCCAAAGTGCTCTAATAAAAACTAAAGGTCTAAACTTTGAGAAAATATGAGAGAAAAACCCCCGTCTATGTCATCGATCAGGAGGAGCAATAACAGTGTCAGGAACAGAGACGGACGCAGCAGAAGAGGTCCCTCAGGTGGGACACGGAGATGAGTTAGGACTCTGAAAAGGTTCGAGGGCGTCAATCAAACCTGCCGGTGGAAGAGTGAACGTTAGAGTCGGGCGGTATGACGGTATAAACCGTGTGATGGAATAAAAGTGTCCGTTTATACCGGAGAGAGTAGATGTCTCTCTGAGTCAGTGTGGAAAGCCGGAGCGCGTCTGTTTGGGTGCGTTTCCATATATTCACCAACGTGTCTCGTGGAGTTTGTTCGCTCCGTTTGATTGGTCAGGTTTGGGTGCGCTCCCTATAATCACCAGCGTGTCCAGCTGACTGCTTGGCATAGTTTAGACGAAGAAGAATCAGCTTCACTGGTGGTGGTCATGGTGATCAGAGGCAGTACCGGGTAAACGGAGGCAGCCTGACCAACCCAACACGAGGAAGAGGAGGAGGAACTCATTCCGAAAAGGGCGCAAGTCGTGACATCGGTTGTCTGGAGATTCTTCGGATTTATAAAATCCAACAACGATCAAAAAAAC
Organism: Xyrichtys novacula; assembly: GCA_962446985.1. Taxonomy (NCBI): domain Eukaryota; kingdom Metazoa; phylum Chordata; class Actinopteri; order Labriformes; family Labridae; genus Xyrichtys; species Xyrichtys novacula. The sequence goes on from OY660883.1 coordinate 1,066,124, forward strand.
TAAACTGTCAAAGAGTGTGGTGTGGCTGTCGTTGGTGGAGGAGGAAACACCAACAACCTCTTCCTCCACCTGAAGATGAAACACGTCAAACTCTATTAAGAGAGACAAATGATGCGTGACGCACCTGCTGCACTAAAAACTAAGAGCTCGGCAGAGTTTTTCGCCAAAGACTGGTCTGACAATTACTCACACCGTGATTTTAGATTTGGTTCATACTGCCCAACACCAGTGAACAAGGTCCAGACCAGGCTGGTTCCAGGAGCAGAGAAACCCCCATCAGAGTCCACGTATCAAAGTCCATATCAGCAGCAGAACTACAGGAACTGGACTTCTGATGAACGGGTTTATCTCCTCTGATGGCGAGGGCCGGAATCCTTCATACCTCACACATGCTCCATTTTTGACGAACTTACCTTGGCTCTGAGTCTCTTAGCACTCGATCATTCCTCAAAGACCCAAATCCTTTATCCAGGGTTCAGTGCCCAGCTCCTCTCTGTACTGTTGGAGATAAATGATGGTGATCTGAGTACAGACAAAGGGATCAGGACTGCCAGATCTGGGTGGTTCAGGCTCTAAACAGGGTCTGATTTATTGGGTATCCACTTCAGAGGCTGTTCAGGTTTCAGCTGGGATAAATCAAGCCCACCTTCAGTCCTCTGAATATTAAAGCCATATTAACCTGGGTGGGTCTTTTTTTCAGAAGGACCTGGCTCCCGCCCAGACGACATGATAAGTACACCGCCTGAGGACCTGTAGCTGTAAAAACCAGACCGCTTACTGCTGAACCGCTTAGAGAGATAAGACACTGACAAAAGAGAGAGAGGAGACGATTCGGTACAGAAGAGGGTCGAAACAGAAGGAAAGAACCTTTAATAATGGAGGACAATAAAGTTATAAAAGAGAGAGAGAGAGAGAGAGAGAGGGAGAGAGAGAGAGAGAGAGAGAGAGAGGCAGACGAGTGTTTGGCCTCTTTCCAAATCACTTCCAGATTCCAGTTTTGAGTCGTGACCTCCTACCGTCCTGATTAGCAGCAGCTTCTCTGCAGAGCTGCTGTGTGAACTCTACTAACACACACACACACACACACACACACACACACACACACACACACACACACACATTTTGGCTCGTTAACTGCAGAACTGTAAAGCTCTAAATCAAACCTTCAGTTATTTCTCTCCGAGGTCGAGTGGACCGGTTTCAGACTGAACCAGGTAGATTCAGCTCAGGTCCAGAGAAGTCCCTGCTGGTTCTATCTGGTTCTACCTCAGTAGTGGATGTTGTGATGAACTGTGTTCACAGTCAGCGGTTTTTGAAGTGATTCCGAGTCCATGCGGTGATTTCCACTCCAGAGTCCAGTCTGTTTATTCTGCCCTG
>OY660883.1:1070000-1100000 GCA_962446985.1 Xyrichtys novacula
CTGTGTCTGCTTTCACACACTGATGACTCCTCAGCTGTTTAATGAGGCGTTCAGGTGTTTCCTCATCAAACCGTTAAATCCTGAACTGGTCACATGACCAGAGTCTGACCACATGTTCTCTCCGACACGTTTGTGGGCGTGTACAGAGGTCCATGGTTAACCTTCTTTTCTGCAGGTTTGACGCTCTCACGTGTTAAAAAAATAAATATATAAACTTAAGAGATCAGGAGATCAACATGCTGAGTCACCAAAGACACTCAATCCTGACGAGTAGTGTTGTGTCGTTCACGAACGATTCGTTCAAAAGAACCGAATCTTTTAAGTGAACATACTGAACTGAGGGTCCGTGTACTTAGAGACCAACGGATTTTTGTTTCAAAAGGAAAAAACAAAAATCGTGAGACGAGCCTCAGCGTGACGTCAGACCTCAGAGTCATGGACACGTAACCATCATGGAGGTTCTTCACAGACAAACACGCATCCTGAGACGGTCTCACTCACCTGTGGATCAGAACACACTTCCTGGATGCTGTTGATTGGTCCAACAGGAACACCTGAGCCCTTAAACTTCCTCAGCCAATCAGATGTCTTCTCCTGCAGAAACCTTCAAAAGTACCAAACCACAATCAGGACGCACACTTCAAACACGTGTGTGTGTGTGTGTGTGTGTGTGTGTGTGTACCTCTGTGACAGTGTGTGCAGCAGTTCTTTGCGGTTCTGGACTCTCAGTTTGTTGGTCTTGTACCGGTCTTCATGTGTGAGCTCCACCAGCTCCAGAACCTGCAAACACACACAAACTTAATCAACACAAGACTTTTATTTTGAAAGTTTGACATTTAAGCACAAACAGCGACAGAGTGAAGGAGACAGTGACATCTAGTGGTGAGGCTGCAGACTGACACCCACAGAAATAAGAGCTGATGGACACCTTTAAACGCCGTCATGTGATCAAACATCCACCTGACTCACCTGACAGACTTTGACGAACTGTTTGTCGTTCCCCGCTGCCACCACGATGTGTCCGTCTTTGGTTCTGAAGCCCTGAAACAGAACCAGGATGTGGATCAGACCACCTCAGGACTCAAGGACTTAAATCAGTGATAAAAACCAGATCAGTGTGTTTGAGTTTCTGTTCCTGTTGAAAGACACATGAAGAGGGCCAATCAAGGGTCAGGTAAAAATGAGAGCTCCCTCTGCTGGATTGGGGCGAATCCAGAACAACGGATCCTGAGTGATGGTTGTTGTCAGATTGGAAATAGGGAACCGAAGCCACGCCCACTTCCGCGTTAGGGCTATAGGTCCTATTGGGATAATAGGAGTGAATGGACAGGTCTATGGTATTTTCTGGTCCGCTTTGTTTTACACCCTGAGTCACAAATATGTTGTATTTTAACTTAAATGATAACCATTAAGGTAAATAAAGGCTATGTTTGTTGTGTAATTGTTGATCTATTTGTCTTTGAAAACACGTAAATGGAGAGACTACAGACCTCAAGAAGTCGCGTAAATGACGTCACGTCAGTATTTCTACTTCTAGCTAGCTGACAACTCCTGTCAACTCGTTATCATTGCCAAAATGCCTGTGTGTTTTGTGCCAGAATGTCACCATAATAGTTCAGCAGGATGTTCCTTTCGCCGTTTCACCGCCATCGTCGTCTGTCAAAGCTTAGACAGTGACGCAAAAATAGTGCGACGAGCGGTGTAGTTCATTACGTGGTCTCACTCTAAATTAAACTGTAGTTATAGCAACATGTCTAAAATCACGGCTTTTTCGAGGTTAAAATGTAAATTTAAACATGATAAACATTATATGTGAAATGTGTAGGGGCTTCGGTTCCCTATACCAAAGCGGACCAGTAGTTATATATATCTGTCCATTCATTTTGATGGGCTCCATAGGACCGTATGCTAACCCGGAAGTTAGCATGACTTCGGTTCCCTGGTTCAAAACTGCTGAGTCAGAAAACAACTCTATTTGAAGTCTATCTATTCACCTTTTGAATGGATGTGACTGTTTGTGCTTTTTGCAACCAGCCTCCTGTGGACATTCGAGGAACTGCAGATTTGGGCACTTCCGGGGTGAAAATTCGGGGTTAGAGTTCGAATCTAATCTCACCCCTCAAACCCTGAACAAAAACTTAAATCTGTGGTAAAACTGATCAGCAGGGAGAGGAGACCATCTATCAGTCTGAGGAGAGTCTCAGTTTCTCTGTAAATCGTCTCTCAGTGGTTTCAGTCTGGTTTCTGTCAGCAGGAAGAACCTGAAACAGAAACTGCGTCCTATCAGAGGTCTTGACCTGACGCTCTGAACTGTTACAGTCCTCCGTGAGGTTGTTGTAAATATGAAACCTGCTCACATCAGCTACGATCCTCTGAGTGTAGCAGGTTGAAGCGGTTCATCTGCGTTTGTTCTCGGAGTCCCAGGTGAGTTTTAAAATCAGTTTCATGAGCGCCTGAGGAGAGCGGTGTAAAAGACCAGCTGTTGGAGGGAAACATTTCCTCTCCATCTTTTGTCTTTTTCCGTCCCCCGAGTCATCTTTCTCCTCTCCCTCCATAATTTTCTTCTTCCTCTTTCTGCACTTTCTCCTCCTCTTCCTCCCTCTCTCACAATTGGCTGTAATAAAAACTCTTCACCACATGAAAGGAGGCGAAAAACTGCTGTCTCACATAACAACACACACACACACACACACACACACACACACACACACACACACACACACACACACACACACACACACAAAGAGGAGACCACATCCCACTGCTGTGTGTGTGTGTGTGTGTGTGTGTGTGAGACCACTAACCCTTTAGTCACACTGCACTCAGCGCCTCTGCCTTTCATCCGCAGCCTCGAGGAGTTGTGGGTAACGCAGTCCACGAGGGACGACGATGGGACATTCGACCACAAAACCCCAAACAGTCCTCAGAGACGGTGGGCAGCAGAGTCAGGTCACAGCGGGGGGACTTCTGCCCCCTGCTGGCTGCAGGTCGAGTCCAAACCACGTCGACCCCAAACAAAAGTGTCAAAGAAAACTAAAGACTCGACCCTGGAGTCTGAGAACCGTGTCACACTTCGGTGACTTAAAACTCCACGTTAACAAGTCTGATATCTAAAACTGAACGATGTAGAAATGAGTTTGTTTTTTATATTTAATGTTTTCTGTTTCCAACATGATGTTAAAGTTTAAAATAAACTTAAAAGTTTGTTTAATCCATTTAAACTGGAAAAGTAGAGGACCGAGAACTGAACCCTGAGGAACGCCAGAATCTGTAAATGACCATCATGGTTCATCAGGATCATCCTGCTGCTTTAGAGTTACAGTAAAAACATTAGTAATGAGTTTTCCTCTTTTATAAAGACATGACAGATTTTTTTAGCTCCAGGTTTTAGTTCACGCCTAAACCGACGAGATATCTGTCTGTGTGACGCCGCCTAATTTCAGAACAGTAACTCCTCTACCACGGTAACCCCCAGTTTCCACCGAACGGCTACGAAAAGGCCCTATGTGCTGATCTTAGCTGATCGTAACCATTCAAGTTAACGTGTCAATTTACACCGACTCCTCTCCGTTCTTCTGCGGATCGCAGGATCCACTCCGTGTTTCAGGAGGATCGTATTTCACACCATGCAAACGGGCGGAGACGAACAAGTGAAAGGTTTTTAGACGTCATTTCACCCCGATGACACCATGGATGAGGAGATGCTGATTGTAGAAGTCTAGAAGTAGATTTCCTCCTCTGGAAGGACACAATCTACTGCTTATATGTCTATGTGTCTGTCTTTAGAGAGACAACTCGTTATCACGCGATAGTGAATCCGCGGGTTTCTTGTGAGTTCTCGTGATTACCGCTGTCCGTGAACCGCCACGAAATTCACCTCACCAACGGATCGGATAGAAATTGGCGGATGACGAAAATCCAGAGCTGTTTCGGATGTGGTGGAAAGACGGGGTGAGTCCCAGGATGACCTTTAGGAAGGCTGTGGTGGTCCTGAGGAGAGAGGAGGGGGATCAGAGGAGTGATCGGGGGAGGGGTGATTTTCGCCGCCGTTCCGGATGTGGTGGAAATTGGGGGTAAGGCCACATGTCTGAGCCTTATAACAGATGACCGACGTTTCGATGACCATGAAGTTTAATCAGTTCTGACTCAGGGAACAAACCGAGAGGACGGTTACATTCATGACAAAGATGTTTAGTTTCTTATTTAGCAGGAGAGTCTCCGAGTGATGACACCTGCGCAGGTGTTTCACCTGAACATCAGAACGCTCCTGATATCTTCCTGTTACAGCTGACGTAGAAGTAAAACAGAGGGTCTAACTGTCGAGGTGGATCTACACTCAGCCCCTCATGTGTCTCCTCTCTGGATGTCTCCTCTCTGACATGTTGGATGTCTCCTCGCTCTAAATTGAACCGTCTCAGAAATCCGACGTGAACTTTCAAAGCCTTCAGAGAGGACAGATGACTTCTTCTTCTTCTGCTCTAATATCTCTCTCGCCGAGCCGCGACCGCCAAACACCAATAATTCTGTTGTTTCAACTGTCATGATCTCCCCCGCTTTCATCTCCGGGGCCCGAGGGGGGGAGGGAGAGCGCGGCATTGTGGGTAAAGTGGTTCACACGAGGATTAGATCTGAGCGGCGGACAATAACGCTCCGACTGGTGAGAGACGGCGACCGCAAGAGTCGAGCCGCCGCCGCTGTGTTCACGCCGAGCAGATGGAGGGAAACATCTGACAGTGTGTGTGTGTGTGTGTGTGTGTGTGTGTGTGTGTGTGTGTGTGAGTCATGAACCTCCATAGTAACACAGTAACATCTCAGCCCCCTCAGGCTCACAGTAATGTGAAGCAGATTCGGAACAAAAAAATGTCTTTATTCAGTTTAAAGTCGATCTCATGAAAACTACAGAGGTCATTTAGAGGAAATAAAACACCTGCACCTTTGACCTTTGACCTCTGCTCAGTCTGGTGAACCACACTTATATCTTCAAATCTTTACAGGTAACATCTTCATGTTGTTCAAGAGAGCAGAGACGTTTTCTAAACCGTGTTTTCCTGAGTCAGACGATGTTTGGGGAGTTAGTAATAAATAATAATAAAAAAACATAATACTAATAATACCAACAATACTACTAATAATAATAATGATAAAATACAAACACATTTTCTAAACACACAATAAGAAGGTAGACGTTTGTGAGTCTGAGGTGGACGAACACACGTAGATTTCCCAGTCTGAGTTTGAGTTCCTCTTTAATAAAAAACGTGTCAGTCTGACTAAAATCGACCTCGGCTTTCTGAGCATGCTCCGTAGTTCGCATGTGGGCCGGGTAGAGAATAAGACCTCAACAGGATGTAAGAGGCTTTGTATCGTACCAACAACACACACTCAAGCTAACGTGTTTGTCGATTGTTTTGGGAAACGGCTCCAACGTCGGGAGTTTGAAGGAGGCGTATATCGCCCCCTACTGAAGGACAGGTAGACACACTTTAGCCGGTAAACTGATTCCAGATAGATCTTCATTCACTGGTTCACCCTCAGAAATCTTTCAAAGGTCTTCTCAGACTCTGATCTGCTAAAGCTCTACGTCAAATCACCCGGGATTTCAACCGCATCCAGAACAGCTAGTAGATTGTGTCCTTCCAGAGGAGGAAATCTACTTCTAGACTTCTAGAATCAGCATAAGGATATGTGATCTCTGCTCAGAGCCGGGTTCTGGTTCTGCAGAGGTGTGACGTCACCAGCCTGTTAACACGACTCATCAATAATCAATCTGATTGGATGATATCCTCATGACGAGCCTCTGCTGACACGACATCATCTCAAATTTACAAAGACGGAGAAAAAGACGTGAACCATGAATCAACTCGTCTTCGGTCAGCCGTTTTATTTTGAAAAGGTTTCCTGTTTCCTGTCAGCCTCTCTCTCCTCATCCTGAAATATCCTCTGACGCTCTTTTAACCTGTTTTCATTACGACAAAGAGACGCTGCGGGTTCAGGAGGAATCTGTTATTAAAGTTTGATCAGGAAAGATTAGAAAGGCTGCAGGAGGACGGTTTCACCTTTATGAGTTTAAATGTTTTTATTTTAGTTTAATCGACAGAAAAACTCAGAAATTAAACAGTTATTTTCTGTCAGAGTTCAAGTTTACGTCCTTCAGTGTTTACAAAGACGAATCTGCTTCTACAAAATATCGACAAACCAACAGAACCCTCACAGAAATGAACCCTGCAGCAGCAAAAAGACATTTTAATCACATGTAACCCTGAGCGTGTCGATAATCCTGCAGCCTGTCACCATTAAAAAATGATCAATCACATGATCAGAACTCCGCTCTCCTGAACCCACTTACCCTCCTTCATCATGAAGTTAAAAACATGTCGGCTGAGAGGGAGAGCGTTTCCTTTGTGAGACAAAAACAGAGAAATAAAAGAGGTTTGGTGAGAGCGCTGTTGATTCTTCTGGTGATATGTGAGGAGATAATGAGCGCCAACAGAAGAGGAAATGACTTCCAGCTCACAGCAGCATTAAACCATCCAGAGTGACTGACACTAATGCTCTCTAATTGTTTTATAATCGTCTCTCTGACTGTCTTTGATTTCCCTCAACACTCACGTCAGCTGTCAGGACTTTTTCTGTCAGACAGCTGAGCGCGTTTCCAGAGAGTCCTCCGACAGCAGATCTCAGAGTCACAGCTCGGGTTTCTGAGAACTTAGAGGACGGACTGTGGGACCGGATTAAAACAACCACCATAAAACCACCTCAACACCGTTAACACTCGGACCGAACAGGAGGAGAGAGTCTCAGAGCAGAGAGAGGGACGATCGGGACCGAAGAAAAACGACAAACAAACTTCTGTTTTAATCAAGTTTGAACTAATTTTAAAAAAAATCTCCTCTTGTGGACAAAACTTAACTTTTCAGAACAACAAAGACTAAAAACTGAAGGATGTTTTTCTTTTTATGCAAACTGACAACTTTGATAAACTCACAAGGTCATTAAAGGTCAAAGAGCGACAACGAAACAGAGCGAAGCCTCGATGAACCGACTATTAACACTGAAACTGAGACTCAGTACAGACGGATAATAAAGTCAGTCTGTTCAGTCTGACTTTCTATTAACAGTAAAACTGAGACTTAGACTTAATTTATTTACATTTATGTCTGTTAATTTTCATAATCGGACATTTCATCCTCTCCATTAAAAAAAAAAACTGCATACACACCTCTACGTTGTCTGATGAGTTTTCGTTTACACTAACCCATGTACACACGCCGTCAAGAGAATATCAAACCTGTAGGTGGCAGTGTAGCGAGAAGCTCAAATCCACGTTAGCCAATAAGCATCTTAACACTGAAATCTGCTGTTAACTGATTCATTCTTTTAGAGCTGGAAAATCAGCATTCATCATTCAATTTATTTATTTATTTATTTATGTTATTTTAATTTCTTATTTCATTTTATTTATTTTATTTTATTTATTTTAATTTCTAATTTTATTTTATTTTATTTATCTATTTATTTTATATTACTTTACTTATTTATTTTATTTTAAATATATATTTTTTATTTCACTTTATTTATTTATCTTATTTTATATCTAATTTTATTTATTTTAATTTCTAATTTTATTTTATTTTATTTTTTTTTACTTTACTTATTTATTTTATTTATGATATAATTTTTTTTCTTTTTATTTTATTTATTTATTTATTTTATGTGATTTAATTTATTTTATTTTATTTTGTGGACTGATGTGAGATGACGGCGAGTGTTTGTGTGTTTTAAGGACGGTTCCGTGTTTTCACCTGGTACGGTACGATGCTCTCATGAGCCGTCCCCCAGCGCTGCGCCTCCTTCCCGGCATTCAGGTAGTTTGCAGCGATGTGGCTGAGACAGGATACCTGGGTGGGGTGGGGGGGCAGAAAGAGAGAGAGAGAGAGAGAGAGAGAGAGAGAGAGACAGAGAGACAGAGAGACAGAGAGAGAGAGAGGTTGGTGTTCAGTTGTCGTCACTCCTGTCAGGAAAAGAGAAACTTTCTTCCTCCGTCTCTGAATTTACAGTCTGCTGAAAACCTGTAAATGACTCTCCACGACCGCTGAGTCCTGGTCTCGGTTTTTACTGCAGAGCCCGTCAGAAACACCTCATTCTGCTTTGTCTAAAACCCGAAACCTTCTCCTCAGCTCTGTGTGCTCCTGTTTCAGGTCCAATGAAGTGTTGAGAGGACCAACGAGCCAGAAGGGCCGCTCTGAAGTCACAAAATCAACCACAATGTCAGCAGCTTCTGCGGGTACTTCACACCTCTGAGGAGCTGCTGCTGCTAAAGGTCCAAACCAGAGCTGGAGGACCTGAAGGAGAGCTAGAGCTGTTTCTGTGAGTCCACATCCTAACATGATCTAAACCAGGACCAGGACTGAGATACTGGAGTCCTCACACACACGCTCAGACTGCATTCTGTCTTCTTGTTGAACCACATCGGATCTCCATGTGGGCTCGTTAATCAGAACATCTCCTCACATCTGTCCACCTGCAGAGCCTGACACATGCTCTGCAGGTGGTGGAGGAGGAGGAGGAGGAGGAGGAGGAGGAGGAGGAGGTGCAGAACATCCTTCCTGTTAATGTAACGCTGGTATGGATTCATGTGAGGATGTGTTTCTGTACGTGAACGTGATTACAGCGTCTCAGTTTGAACGTTCGTCACTTAAACAGTCAGAGCGTCGTTTCAGTCTGAGACGAGTCTGCAGGATCCAGAACCATCTTCACGGGTCGGTACCGTCTGTTCTTGTTCTGCAGAAACGTTCCCAGCAGCTTCGCTCTCCGACTGTTTGTCATCTTCAAACGTCGGCGTTTTTCCGCATGACTGAGCCATTTCCTCCGACCGCCACAACAGTCTGAAGTTCAGACTCAGCAGCCCTCAGCCTTTGGTGTGGAGCTCCTCCTGATGTTTGCAGCTGTTCCAGGACCTGCAGGCGGCGTGCAGAGAGCCCGCCGCGCTCTCTGATTGGTTTGTAATGATTAAATTTCCCCTGACAACCAAACCAGAGCCGGCCTAAACCTGCTCCACATGGATCCACATCCACCGCGGCTGTGTGCTCTCATTGTTCCGCTCCGGTCCAACCGCTCTGCGGTCGGCGTGCCTGTGGTCGCAGCGCTCCGTACAGGAATGCACCATGGGATACAGAGAGGGGGGAGAGGTGGATTGTGGGTATTTTATGTGTAGCAGCAGTGGGAGTTAACCACAGGGAGCGAGACCTCACAGCCTCCAAACCAACGACAGACGGGTTTTCACTTTTTACTGATCCGCTCCAAAAACCGGTTATCTATGAGTCAAGATCCAGGGAATCTATAATACCAGATCTATGTAGACGTTTATGACAAAGATACTATATCTATGAAGACATTTATGGCGTAGATACAATATCTATGAAGACTTTTATGATGTAGATACAATATGTATGTTATAAACATCTATATAGACTCAGATCTATGTAGACGTTTCTGACAAAGATACAATATCTATATAATAGTTGTCTATAAAGACTCTGATCTGAGTAGACATTTACGACATAGATACAATATGTATGTAAAAAATGTCACTAAAGACTCGGATCCATGTAGACATTTATGAGATAGATATACTATCTTTGTATAGACATTTATTATATAGAATCATTATCTATAAAAAATATCTCTATGGACTCAGATCTATGTAGAAATTTATTTTATAGACACAGTATCTATATAATCAATATCTATATAGACTCAGATCTATGAACACATTAATGACATAGATATAATATCTATGTACAAACATTGTTTATCTAGACATTTATTAACTAGATACATTATCTTTATTCTAAATGTCTACCTAGACTCAGAACTATGTAGATATTTATGACATAGAATCATGTACAAACATTATCAACATAGACATTCATTATATAGATTCATTTATTTCCAGGGAGTCCTCGCTCTGATCTCTTTGGTCTCATCACAAACAGTTTTCAAATCTGGATTTATTTAAACTGTTTTAAAGATTTTAAAGATAAACACACACACACACACACACACACACACACACACACACACACCTGAGAGGACAGCAGGTTACAGTCGATGTGAACTCCTCTCCCCGTCTTCTGTCGTTGCAGCAGGGCGGCCATGATGGCTCCATGTGCGTACAGACCTGTGGCCAGATCCGTCATGGCGACACCGGGACGCACCGGATCTCCGTCCTGTAGACCGCAGAAATGCATTATGGGAGGGTAGGTTAATGTGTGGGGGGGGGCAGACCTGGACAGAAAAACCACAAAGAAGAAAAACAGGAGAAAAGTCTGACCTCTGGACCCGTGATGTGCATCATCCCTGAGACTGCAGAGGCGATGGAGTCGTAACCCGGACTCTGAGCCTGAGGACCGGTCTGCCCATAACCTGTGCACACAGAAACACACACACACACACACACACACACACACACACACACACACACACACACACACAGAGCAGGGATCAAACCCAGGTCGTCTGACTGAAACACAGATCTGTTTCCTGAAGCATTCAAACTTTTTACTTCCATAAAAACATCGATGTCAGCGTGACGGTCAAACATCAACAGGACCGTCACGCTGCTCTGAACTCTGAGAGGAGAGAGGAGGACGGAGGAGACGAGGACAGAGTGTCAGAGATGTAGAGAAATGAAGCTGTTCTCCTAAACCTCTTTGTTTCCTCATGTTTGTCTTTTGTTGGTTTTAGATCATTTTTCTGAATTTCAGACTTTAATTCTGTTTCAAAACAAATCAGCAGGAATGTGGTTTAAAAGTAGGAGAGCGCGTCCTTTATCAGACTATCGAGGCCATCAAATATCACGACAACATGATCAGGATATCTAACTCAGTCCAGGTCTAAGGTGTGGATTATCGGGTCCTTCAGAACTGAGGAAAGTTCGACAGAGACGACTCCGAGCTGAAGACTCTGTGAGTTTATATCACCTGATGAGTCACCGAGGATCTGAGCAGATGACGGTGAATCTGACACCCGACTAAAGGATCGAATCAAACCTTTAAGATCTTCACAAACACTCAGTCTGAGGATAAACCAGGAAACTCTGGACCTGGATCATCCTGCAGAACTTGAAGTGTTTGACTCTGAGAGGACGGACTCTCACAGCTGAGCAGGTCAAAGTCATCGTGAGTCAGTCAATCTAAACTCTTCATCATCACTCAGGTCTGCAGAGATTCAGAATCAAACCTTTGATTCAGAGCAGAGTTTGTCTTTACTGTGGAGAACAGCGCCATCTACAGGCTCAGAGGGAGAACAGCAGGTGACACACACTGCAGAGCTGACCCTCCTGTCGTGTGTGTGATGGATCTGTGAGCCCGTCTCCTTTCACCTGGTCTGAAACACACCTGAGATGGAGCAGTAGACCAGTCTGGGGTTGACTCTGCTCAGCTGCTCGTATCCTAAATCCATCTCTCGGAGTTTCCCGGGGAGATAGTTTTCCACCAACACGTCACAAACTCCTGCCAGCTGGAGACACAAAAACACAAACACGACGTCTGACTGCAGCAGAAGTTTGAGCTCCTCCTGAGATCCTGATAATCTCCAGATTAAAATCCTCTTTCTGCAGATTTTATTCGGTTTGAATCGTGAAGTTTGTCTCGTACCTCGTGGATGACGTTCACTCCTCTGGGATGTTTCAGGTCGATGGCGATGCTCTGAGATCAGAGAGTAAAACAGCAGAGTCACTGAGAGGACCTTTAATTGTTTATCTCCTGTAACATCCAGAAAACTCTTCAATATTCAGACAGGAGATTCTCTAAATCGTGATGCACACACTGACCTTCTTGTTCCGGTTGACGCTGAGGAAATAAACGCTCTCTGCTCCGACAAACGGAGGTCCCCAGGCTCTCGTGTCATCTCCTGCACCTGCTCACATAAAACAGCTCCCATAATCCTCTGCTCCCACTCCACTATGCGCTGTGAAAGGAGGCAAAGTTCGGTAGAAAGACACTCACCTGGTTTCTCCACCTTGATGACCTCGGCTCCCAGATCTCCCAGGATCATGGTGGCAAAGGGACCGGCGAGAACTCTGCAAACATCCAAACAAACATGAGAGAACTGTGGTCTCTGACCCTGGACCGGTCTAAAACCCAGGACACTGAAAACTGGTCCTACCTCGTCATGTCCAAGACTCTGACGCCCTCCAGTGGTCGAAGCTCCTCTCCTGTGGACATGAAACAGAGACAGAACACGCTAAAACCATGGATGTAAACAGGCGTGTAGGAGCAGATTTAGTATTTGTTTTATGTTTACAATGTTTGAGTTGTTTGTTTATTTTGGAAACTTCTGCTGTAACAGGAAGTGACACGAGGGGAGCTCACAGTTATACGTGGGGAGGAAACCAGGGACAGATGTGATCGGGGAGGAGCACATTTTCTTTGACCGTGGCGTGGTGGATAACAGTGATATGATTTGATTTGGCTTTGATGTAATAAATACCTTTTTTGAACACGAGTTTTCCCGTTTTGGACGTTTAATTTAAGAGCACCCATGAACGCGTCCGAGAATCAGTCAGCACCAGTGTTAACCTTTTTCACTTTTGTATGGCGAGAGAGAGAGAACCGTCAGAGCTCTTGGACAGATTTAAGGTCCAGACTTTTACGTTTAAGTCGCAGAGAACTTTTAAAAACATGCAAATTTATTTATTTATTCTTTATTTCATTTAAAAATAAAAAGAAAGAATTTAATTAAAATACAAATGTTCTCCTGTCTTGAATGAAGGGAGCGGAAAGAAGACTAATCTTAGTTTATCTGCCCCTTTATCCCCAGAAATCAATTTTAAGAACAAACTTAAAATAATAATATTAAATTTCATTTTAAAAAAGCAACAACAGCATAAACAAAACACAACAAAAATATATAATAAATAAAAATAGAGCTGCTGGCCACCACAGACAGTCATTTACCATTTAGTCCCCAAGTTACAGTTCAGTTAATGTCACTCAAACAACAACAAAATTACAATGACAATCAGATATAACGAACATATTTCCTTATATTAAAATACTGGCTTTAATTATTCTTTTTAATGTTTGACTTTGGATTCTTTGAAGTCTTTGTTCAGATTGTTCCATAAACTGAGATCTGTAGAACCGGGCCAACACTCTGCAAGTAGAAGAAGTTCTGACCCGATTTTGGAGACGCATGATTCAGTTCATCAGCATCACTGACACCTACACCCCAACAGCAGTTCTGTACATTAATCATGAACACGCAGAAATCATCAGTCTATCATCAGTCATCATCAGTCCAGTTTGTATTTGTATAAACTCAAAGAAACAATAAAGTAAATGTGAGTTTGTTACAGCGACTTAGATTACAAAAGTAAACCTGAGTTCGTTCCAGATTACAGTGATTATGAAGCTTTAATATGTTTTTGTTTTATGATGTATTTCTGTGATCAGAGGGCAAACCTGGTCAATCATGAAGCTCTTTCTTATAAATTATTAACTGTAAATCACTAACTACAGCGAAAAACTGGATCAGTTGGAGTCAGAACACAAAAACTTATCTAATTCAGTCTTAACTATTAAAAAATAACTGTTTTAATGTCAGGAAAAGTCCGTTTTTAAAGATCTTAGTTTAACCTGAATTATTTCAGTGTGCGGCTGCGTTCACGTGCTGTAACAATAATCGGAAGAATGAGTTTCAGTACGAGTATTTTCAAGTAAAGATAACTTAAATACTGACAAAAATGATACGAACTGAAATTTAGCAAAATCAGGAGGACTACAAAAAGTGTTGTCTTCAAAATTACTTTGTAAACTTTTGTATACGTACCTGAACTGAATCTATTTCTGTCGCTATCGTCACTTATTTTCGGGTATGAATGATTATTTTTGTTTATTTACAAGTACACCCGCCTCTATTAGTGTTGAACATTTAAATAAGACACACCTTAGTTTTAATAGGACGACATAAATCTATAAAACACACCATAAATTAAGAGAATTACATATAATTTTACTATTTACAGTGTATCCGAGCAGCACCTGAACGCTCCACAGTCCAAACATTCAACAGTTCGGTTCGGCTAACATTAGCTAACTAGCTTTAGCTCCATAGCGGTACCTGTTGGTGAGTGTGACAGACTCCGTCTGCTCCCCGAAACTCTCCCCGGATGATTCCTGTGTGTCAGTGAGCGGAAACGAAGCGGACAGAGGGCCGAAAACCGGCCTTTCAGGACCCGAACCGGAGCCGACATCTTCACGCCTGTTAGCATCAAGCTAGCTGCTCCCGCCACTATACGTCTTCCGGGTGGCGCTTTCAAAATAAAAGCAAAAAACAAACTTCTTAAACTCACTTGTTGAATCTTAGGGATCTTATTTAACCTCTTTGTGTGTTACCTTTGTTTATCTAAACATCTAGTTAAACTTTGAGGGATTATTGGAGTTTCCTGCTGTCTGAAAATGACATCACACCCAAGTTTCAGTTACCAAGTCGGAAAAAACAAGATGGCTACATCTACGTAGATGTAGCCATCTTGTTTCCCCCTACGATTTTGCTTTTTTCTGACTCGGTAACTGAAATGTTGGGAACTCCAGTGTCACGTCATTTTCAGCTCGGACTTCTGACTTTCGAGGTAACTCAAACGCAGCGTAAATTGATTTTGTGTTAAAGTTTTGACCAATCAGGATCAACCATACAACACAGTATTAATTTGTAAGATAGATTGATTGATTGATAGATTGAATCAAACATGCCATCTACCAGTGAAAATAACCATGAAATATAAATCGATGCTGAAAACCAAACTTTTAAATAAACTAATGGGAATAACTTTTGAGTAAATACAGAAATAAAACCACGTTAATTAAACAAAAACAGGTTTGAAATAAAGACAACAGACTTCTGTGTAAAATGATTTGACAGTATTTATTGTTTATTTCCATATACAAAAAGATACAATTGTAATAACCCTTCTTTTTCTACAGTGATTTTATTTATTTTAAGTAACTGACTTGCTCTGTGTGTGTGTGTGTGTGTGTGTGTGTGTGTGTGTGTGTGTGTGTGTGTGTGAGGACTGGAACTACATTCATTCAGACAGTAATGATCCTGGCACTGGGTGGAGAGAGAAGGACAAACAAATAACACACACCCATGCACACATACACGTACATGTACACACACACACACACACACACGCACGCACACACACAAAACTAGCAGTTTTTCTCTACAAACCACCACACGTAAAAAAAAGTCCTAATAAGGGGGTTTATCCGGACAACATAAACATCTATGTTACAGTGATCATTGCTTTTTAAAATGAAAATAACAAAAATAAAAGTACCCACTGGAACCTTTGAACAGCTTCACCACAGGATGGACAGCACCTGGGGCCATGGGGCTTTTATTTTCTTAAATGTTGCCACTTCCTGCCTGCCTCACAAACATATAGATAGCTTATATATATTTCAAAGAGCTGAATGAAATCCAGCTTCGCCCACTTCCTTCGGTTAAACACAGGGTCAGTTTTTACAGGTTGTTTTTTTACAGTCGTGAAAACCCGACGCTCTCTTCATGTTTGTTAAATCAGTAGTTTCTGAGCTACGACAGTGAAACATAACATACAGGGTTTACATTTCACACCATTGTTATCGCCTTTATCGTTAGCATCCTCAAAGAGGAGGTGGATGGAGATCTGTAAAGATGGCCGCCTCACTTAAACGTCTACAAACAGGAGTTTATCGGAGTTTGACGCTCCTGTGAAGAAAAATACTAAGAATTTAATACCGATGTCGTCTGACGGAGGGATGGAGATATTTAACAGCAAAAACTCATTCAGCTGTTTAAGGCGACAGGATGAGTTTTACTGTCAAGAAACAACAGCTACGCTTTTACAGGACAAAATCAGTAAAAATATCTTTGTCCACAGGGGGCGCCAAAGTGACACAAACTACAAAGGTTCCTCACAGGAACTTTAAACCTTAAAAAGTTCAGCATTTAAGTATTTATCCTTTAGTGTCAGGACTCGTCTGTTCAAAATCATTTTGATCGTGACCGTTTCACTCGCATTTGTGACTAAAAATAGATGTGAATAGTAAAATGTACTTAGGGTCATATGTGAGCATAAAAATTAATCAACAAATGTTTTTTTTTCCCTGTAAATACGGCGGGGAAGTTAGTTTTAGGTTGGATATTTGACGGGTTAGTTTCAGTTACCAAGTTGCTGGTAACTCGGGTGTGACGTCATTTTCAGCTCAGACTTCTGATTTCTGAGGCAACTCAAAAGCACCATTAGAATCAAATTTAAGTGTTGTGACTCAGGAGCAGCTACACAGTACATTACGGTAATGAGGAGGCGGCCATCTTTAGAGTCCTGTTAGTTCAGGAGGAACAGAGTCATGTGACTCCTGCAGTATCAGGGACAAACAACAGTAATTCATTCATGACAGCTCCATGAAAACATGAATTTGTACACGGGTCCTTCTGTCACAAAAACAACAACAACGCCGATTTCTCCGCGCTCGGACGAAACCATCCCGCCGACTCTTCAGGATTTCTCCAAACAGGCACTTTATTTGGACGAAGAATCTGAAGCATTGCTCTGAAATCGGCCTGTCGGTGACGAGTTTAAATGCTGAGCGGGACAAAAAGCCATCGTACTTCCAGGATATTCTGTTACCGTGACGTTCAGAGGGAAGCATTTCCTCCTGTTAGCCAAGTCAACGCTAACACTGACAGCTAGCTTTTGTGTTCTGAGGAGGTTTATTATGATATTCGGTTCAAACGTTAAACTATAAGCGGTCTGCTGTTTGGCACTTGGGTTAGCTTAAAAACAAGCACTTTAGCATTGTTAGCATTCTCCTCATTGGTCCCCCTCCTTTGTCTGAACGCTTTAACTGTGGGATGCTAACAATGCTAACAGTATTTCTGATCTCTAAATGCTGGATGTAAAGGCTTTCCCCCCAACAGGCGAATGTTTTCTTTTTTCCTTTTTATGATTTTGGTTTTTTGATCCATGCACGTGAAAATGAGCCCGAGTTTCTCATCCCCAAACCTGAACAGAAGTATTGCCCAAGTTTTCCCTTCTGTCGCGTTCCTAGCCCGCTGTTTCTGCCTGTGTGGCTTGAATGAGGTAATATGTTCCTGAAAACACCTGGAAACACCTGGATCTGAGTGAGTCTGCATCCTGACAGAAAACGGCAGCTCAGCCTTGTCTGAGAAGACGTACATACAGATCACACCTGGTCCTGGTCCAAAATACATCAAGAATTCTGTTTCAGTCCAACCCATTATTGCAGGATTTCCTCTGGCTGGTGAGCTTCGTTTCGGACCACGGCAGCGAATTTAATCATTTCTTTTATTTGAATCAGATATTCTGGACGTATTTGGACCCAAACAGACTTCGGTGTGACTTAAGGGAGCTTTACATTCGCTGGAAGGAAAGGAGGGAAGTGAAGAAGGAAGCTCCAGAGATGAAGTTAAATAAAGGCACAACACTGACGACATCCGAAAACCTCAGTCACACAGAGACGCAGAAAAATAAGAAGAAGAAGAAGAGGAGGGTGAGAATGTGTCCACACCGAATGAGAATAAAAGTATAACCCCCAATTTCCACCTTCATCCTGATCGTCTCCTAAAAGTTCGTATCCTCCGATCGTAGCTGATCGTAACCATTCAAGTTAACGTGTCAATTTACACCGGCTTCGGACTCCTCAGCTGACCGCAAGAGTTCTATTTTTTCCGGACTCGCCTCATAAACGTATCTAGTCGGAATTCACGGACGGCAAAGATCACATTTGGATCGGAGCCCTTCTGGATGCGGTGGAAATCCCGGGTAAGGGATGGGGATCGAGACCTGGTTTTATTGAAAACCCGGTTTTCGAGAATCATGTGGGCTCTGGATGAAGATGATAGCTTGAGAAGTTGTTCCATGAAACTCAACATGAAATTATAGTCATTGATAGTATTTCAGACCATTTTCATGAAACATCGACATCTAATCAAGATCCGAAAAGTTCGCAAAAACATGGATGCCTTCGTAAACAGACAACCAGACAAACTTCACCAGGGCATCTTTAAGCTGATTGGCCGTCATGGCGTAAGTCATTCCTCTGAGCTCTCCCGATGGACGCACATGCAGCGAGTTTCGTCATAAATCCGCCAATTAAGAACTCACGAATAATCTAACTTTATTTTGACTCACGCAAATTATTTTATTTTCATTGTGTGTGAACACATAAAACAAGGGTAGGAGAGAGGATATAAGGTAAGGAAGCTGAGCTAGGAGGTGAAAAAGGAACTGGAAGGCATAAGAGAGAGGGGGAGGGATCTGACTAAGGCGGAAAAGGCAGCGAAAAGAGGAAGTAAGGAAGAGAGGAGAGAGGACATGAAGGAGGAGAGGTAGCAGAGCAAAGGAGACAAAAAAAGTCGGTAAGGAAAGGAGATGAGAAAAGGATGTTAGAGTTAGTCCAGCTCAGTCCAGGTGCGTTTATGAGATCGGCAGTTCAATTCAGTCTAAAAAAAAACACTGAAACTATTTACAACACGAAGGTTCGAGTCTCGCTGTAACCTGGTAGCTTTTATCTTCAATCAGTTTGTAGATTTTATGTAAAAAAAACAAAAAACTAAAGAGTGAAAAAAAAACAGAATAAAAAATATCATGTGACTACAAGTCGTCAAAGAAACTAACAACATAGAAACAGAACACGTAGAAAAGTCTTCTGAGGTATTTCTGGTGTATTGAGGTGATCTGTGGTTTATGAGCAGTATTGTTTCTACATCTTTTTTTTTTCTTCCAGCTTTTCTTTCTTTCTTTTTTCCTAATCTGTTCATCTTTCCCAAAACGCCCTACGCTCCTCGAACGCCTCGCCTGGCTTCACTGACTTCGTACAAAGACAGAGAGTTGCATGTGTTCAATGCACCGGAAGTCAAATGAACATCAAAAAAAGGAATATACAGAAATCTTTGAATCATCATCATCATCATCATCTTCATCATCTTCATCATCACGGTCAGCAGCAGCAGCATCTGAGACATTCAATGTTAATACATATGGCATCACAGAGCAACGAAACAACAAACA
This sequence comes from Xyrichtys novacula, assembly GCA_962446985.1. NCBI lineage: Eukaryota > Metazoa > Chordata > Actinopteri > Labriformes > Labridae > Xyrichtys > Xyrichtys novacula. The sequence goes on from OY660883.1 coordinate 1,089,085, forward strand.
GACGAACAAAACTCCATAAAAAACAAACACACAAACACACCGCTCCGCGTTTTCACGGCTTAGAGTTCGGATCGGTGCGTTTTTTCGTAAAAGGAGGGAGTTTCTGAACTGGACTCTCGGTTTTGGTCCTGGTTGAAAGAAAAACCAAAGACAGACATGAGAGGTAAGTGATGAGGGCACTGATGACCTTTGACCCCTTATTACTTTAACGTGGAGAATTTGTGAGCGACTCTGCCGCATCCGTCAGGGTTAGAAATTTTTAGAGATATTATAGACTCATGAAAACGGGGCTTAAAACTGTCTTACTGAAATGAAAACAGACTATAATTTGTTTTTTTAAAGAACAGTCATAAGCCTCAGACGTCCCAAAAACTGAAGTTCCACAAGTGTCCACTAGAGGCTGTCCCTGAAACAGAGTCATTCCTCATAGAGCTCCATGTTAAAATGTCCACAGTAGAAATAAACATGTTGAACGCCCGATTCAAAAACAGTTCTGGTCTCTGTAGCTCATTTCTCTTTTCGGGACACCTGTACAGAGCGACAGAACTCACCTGTTTGTCTAAGATTAATCCAATAAGTTATGTAGAATTTGATAATAGGAGTAGAGCTGCAGCTATCGAATATTTTAGTAATCAAGTATTCTACCGAATATTCTATCGATTACTCGATTAACTGGACCCAAACCAAAGACTCACATAAAGTTAGATTTCCTATAGCCCTGCAATGAAGGCGAGACTCAGAGAAATAGAGGACGATCGCGGAACAAGTGTTTGCGTTAGCGGATTGCAATGCTCGTCAGAAAGCTACTTATGATATTAACTTTCAGCGTTAATAGCTGAATAATTAGGTGCTAATGAGCTACTGGAGCTCTGCACAAGAATAACAGTGTTGCCTACTCCTCAGTGAGAAAAGTCGCTAAAGTCGCATTTTTTGTAATCGAAGTCCTCGAGGTATTGGATGAATCGTTTCAGCCCTAAAGAGGGGTCACTTCCAGTTCCTGGTTCCAATTCATGGTAGGGCTCGGTAGGAAGGGACAACCAACATTATCACAATAGCAATAGGAGCTCATAGATTAATCCGATCAGGTGTTTTTGGAGCGCTCCTTTATTCCTTTTTTGTTTGTTGTTACCCCCGTCCCGACTAAGAGTCCAATTTTCAGTCTTCCTGAAAAACTGTAAACGCTTATTCGCTGCTTCAGACACCGAAGACTGAGATTAACGGACTAAAAACTAACCTACAAACTGAGCAGAGCTGCAGAGTCAGATAATGACGTTTGGATGTTGAACAGTAACAGACTGAAGGAGGTCCAGGTCAGAAGTCCATCACTTACCCCCCCGCTAAAAAACAACCAGACTAAAAACCTGAAACAATCAAAAGAACCGTATAAAATTAAAAAAGAAAAATGTGTCACATCATGTGACTGTTGTGTTCACATTGTACCACTTACACACTCACACACACACACACACACACACACACACACGCACACACACTCATTCACACTCCGACCTGAAAGCATAAACCGCTCTATGCATCGAGGTCTTGCACCGTTTTAAGGGTCATCCCCTTGTTTGGGCACCTTGCAAATTTACATAATCAGGATAGCCAATAGGCTTTGAGCACCCTCGGAGAAGCCCCTCCCATATGCTCTTGACCCCGCCCTTTCCAATTTGAATGTATGGAAACCTGTGGCTGACACGGGGGCGCATCGAATCCCCTCCCCCTGACCCCTCCAACCCCTGTAGACCTGGTTACCTGAGAAGTTTTATTCCCGAGCCAACCAAAATGCTGTCAGCCAATCAAATCTCTGCATGCACAACGTTCTCTCGCTGGTTCCTGAAAACCCGCCACACCTCTCAGTCTCAGGTTGAACACCTTGAAACCTTCTAACAAACGCCGTCCTCTCTTTTTTTTTAGTTTTCCCCGTCCTTCCCTCTGACCTCACTTCCTGTTTCTCGTCTGTTTGGATGCGACCCGTTGGATCCGAAGGTTTGTCGTGTGTGAGCGGTAGCGCGTGGTCTCCGGAGGATAATCGAAAAGAAAAACCGTCCAAGAGAAGGCAGAAAAACAAAAGTCTGAAAGTTCGCTGTTGGTTTGTAACAGTCATCGTGTTCCTACAAGGATCTGCAGCATTGGAGTAAAAAACGTCCAACCGGAGGCTGATGGTAGGTGGTTGCTTGTTGACGCGGTTGCAAAGTTATCCAGGTAGGTAGAAAAGTCCAGATTTGGAGGAGTAGAAGAGGACAGCAGATGAAAAAATGCACCGAGAAAATGTAAAAAATATGAGCGAAAGTAATGAAAGTCATCGCTGAGGTACCTGGAGATAAAAGCATTCACTGAGTCGGGACCTGAATGCGTTTCAGTGTTGGGTTTTCCTGTGTGTTTGCTTGGTTTCCTCATAAAAACACACACAAACACCTGGTTAAAAAAAGACACAAATGACTCGAGGAAAACTTGAGAAAAAACAAGGACGTGTGCTGGTAATATCTGTCCGAAAGGACGACGAAGAAAGAATCAACGAAAAGAAGGAGAAGAGTTCAAAAAACACAAGTCCAGAGAGGTCAAATAGCAGCTGCTTTCACGCCGTATTTCTGGTTTAGGTTTGTAAAATCCACTGAGAAAAGATGATGTATCTGTGTGTGAGTCTGTCTGTGTGTGTGTGAGTGTGTGTGTCGAGTGAATTCGGTCGTTTTCACAGGAAGAAGAACCGAACTTGAGGAGAATCTCTGGTAACGTCAGGCCTGCAAATAAAGTTTTTTTGTTCGTTTAATTCGTCGACTCGCTCCTCATATACTGGACTCTTTGGGCGGTAGGTCCACGTTGGTTACCATGGAAACAGGAGCCAGAGTGGAGACCAGCAGGGGGTGGTGGTCGGAGGTAGGCGGGGTGATGGTGGTGGTGAGCCGGCGGATCTGGGAGATCCTCTCCTCGACGCAGCCGGCGGACAGTCGAGCCTCGGCGTCGTGGTCCCAGCATTCCTCCACCGTCTCGCAGATCTGAGCCAGACCCTGCAGGAACAGGACCATGTTAGTATTTTCAAAATAAAAGTCCTGCTTTTATTTGTGTGTGTGTGTGCGCGAACACTCACGCTGTGTTTGAGCCAGAGATCTTTGAAGACCGGTCTCATCTTCTTGTGGACGACAACTTCTTGTAGGTCCTCTAGTGACGGATGCTGACCGACCTCCTCCTCAAACGGCAGCATGTACTCGTCCACCGGACCTGAGATACACACACACGTGCATGTTTTTAATGCTGCAAGGGCAACTGTCTGTTTTATTTGAGTGAACAAGAGAACTAACGTGTTTCTTATCCAAGTATTTAAGAACGTCCCCACATGACAGGTTTGCTTTCAGGGAGTTGGTCCCCACAAGTGCACAGAGACAAGTCTCAAATACACACACATACAGAGTTTCTGTTTAATGTTTTCAAAACGATCAGAACCATATAATCCCTGAAATCAAAGTTAACATCCATCAGAGATGTTAGCTGCATACTTAATCTTGTAGTCTGTTAGATGACCACAAGGGGGCGACTCCACTGGGAGTGAAAATCAGTCATATTGTTCAGAAGTCTGTGAGAAACTTGACCTGACTCCTGAGTTGATTTAAAAGTTTTCCTAAAGAGTTAAAGGTCTCATTTTTTTAATGACAGTCTCAGTAGAATTACAGAGGTCGGTGTTTTCATGTCTTTATTATAATGACATAATTCATTTAGTTTTAACGGCCGAGTCCTGAGGGTTGAAGCAGACGATACTGAAGATGAACGTGAACGTCTTCAGGTTATTTTAATCTACATAAACTGAGCTCAGCGCCATCATCAGTGTGAAGGGGCGGGGCTACCTGGAATTGACAAGTGTGCAAAATATGAGACTTAAACATGTGTATATACACACAAATACACAACGTTACTTCCTAATTTTCTAACCCTGAACTTCACTGTGTGACACTTTCACCAGCTGTTATTGGCTGGTGTGTATGTATTTTGTGTGTGTGTGTGTGTGTGTGTGTGTGTGTGTGTGTGTGTTACCATCCACAGCCTTGCAGCGGGACACCAGCTCCCACAAGACCAGCCCGACGGCGTACATGTCGATACGAAGGAAGGCGTCTCTCTGGAAGTTGATGGCTCCCTCTAAAACCTCTGGAGCCATGTAACGCCTCGTCCCGACCTGCACATTTACACAAACACATATATACACATATACACAAATACACAACATATGTGAAGCAAAGTTCAGAGTTCGCCACGCTCCAGTCCGTCAGTCAGAGCAGCTCACCTGTCCGTGGGTCTCTCCTGGTGGTTGTCCCGGCTCGAAGCGGACGGCAAGACCAAAGTCCCCGATAACAGCGGAGAGGTCTGATCGCAGCATGATGTTCTTACTCTTAAAATCCCTAAAAAGACATAAAAACAACGTTAACAAGACAACAGTGAGAGTCTGAAGTTTCCACATGGAAGCCGAACAAACCAAACTGTTCTGAATAATCACAAATGAATCTGATTGGCTGAAACTTCCTGCTCAGATGTGGTTATCTACCGCCACTTCAATAATTTAAGCAGCGTGTGAAGCTTTGTGACTCTGTAGGCGTTACTTCAGTTGTTTTCTGTGACACACTGACCTGTGAGCTATGGCCGGTTTGGGTCCCTCCCCCTTCTGTTTGGGGATGTCTTCGTGGAGGTAAGCGAGGCCGCACGCCATGGACTCGGCGATGTGACACACCTCGGACCAGCTGATGATGTTACCCTTCAGGAAGTCGGACAGAGAGCCCTGCAGAGACAGTAAGAACGGTATTAAATCAAACGCTCAGATGATGAATTTCTCTTCCTGGATTCAATAAAAAAACTGAAATTATTGAATTTTTTGGGGGACTGTAAATATCAAACATGTTTAATATTTACAATCCAGAGTCAGACTGACTGAATATCTGCAATAACCGACATCCACAGACCGTGTGATATCAGCGCAGTGACATTTACTTAGTCTGGACTGAACCCAGGTCTGATGGAGACACCAGAGCCTTTATAACGTCTCTAAAATACAACATGAGGGCGCCGAGGAAGGACTGCAGAGTTACTGACTGTTTTGTTTGGCTTAATGCGCCTTATAATCCGGTGCACCTTATGTATGAAAATATGCAAATAGACGCGTTCATTGATGGTGCGCCTTTTAATGAGGAATACAGGAATAGGGAACCGAAGCCACGCCCACTTCCGCGTTAGCGCTATAGGTCCTATTGGGATAATAGGAGTGAATGGACAGGTCTATGGTATTTTCTGGTCCGCTTTGTTTTACACCCTGAGTCACAAATATGTTGTATTTTAACTTAAATGATAACCATTAAGGTAAATAAAGGCTATGTTTGTTGTGTAATTGTTGATCTATTTGTCTTTGAAAACACGTAAATGGAGAGACTACAGACCTCAAGAAGTCGCGTAAATGACGTCACGTCAGTATTTCTACTTCGAGCTAGCTGACAACTCCTGTCAACTCGTTATCATTGCCAAAATGCCTGTGTGTTTTGTGCCAGAATGTCACCATAATAGTTCAGCAGGATGTTCCTTTCGCCGTTTCACCGCCATCGTCGTCTGTCAAAGCTTAGACAGTGACGCAAAAATAGTGCGACGAGCGGTGTAGTTCATTACGTGGTCTCACTCTAAATTAAACTGTAGTTATAGCAACATGTCTAAAATCACGGCTTTTTCGAGGTTAAAATGTAAATTTAAACATGATAAACATTATATGTGAAATGTGTAGGGGCTTCGGTTCCCTATACCAAAGCGGACCAGTAGTTATATATATCTGTCCATTCATTTTGATGGGCTCCATAGGACCGTATGCTAACCCGGAAGTTAGCATGACTTCGGTTCCCTATGGCCTAAGTCATTTTTGACAAAAATGAGTTTTTGGTCTTCATCATCTCTGAATCACTTTAAGAGATGATTTTCACCAAAAACTCATTTTTTTTAAAAAGGGTTGTAATACGTTGTTATGGAGCCATAAACACACGGTCAAAAAAAACTGTTTTTAATGAAAGTCTATTGGCCGATTTGCGGACAAAGTAGGGTGGGTGGAGCTAAAATGGAGCGACGGAGAACTACAGGTGACAGAGTTTATTTTTTTAATATGAAGAAAAATAAAAACTCCCACCAAATTTGATTTTCCAATTTTTAAAAACTGTGACTGTCAGCTCAAAATAAAGATGAAAAAATGACAAATGTCCTAAAAACGGACAGAGTAGGAACTGGGGGTTAAAATCAGTCAAGATCTAAGAATTAATTATCTGTGTCATCAGTCAGAGACATAAACTCTGAACTATTTACAGCTGAAGTGAGTCAGAGTCACCAGAGGATGATTTATTCGATCAGAGGTGAGACTGAAAATTCATCTTTACGCTGACGATACAACACTTTATATATCTAAGCTCTTAAATCCAACAGCTCTGTCACATGATCACTGATTTCAACACGATGTTCCCGAGGCGGAATGTTGACCACATTTCTAACTTCTACTGACGCCCCCCATCTTCATCCCTCCTCTTCCTCACCCTCTCGTGGAACTCAGTGATGAGCCACAGTTCGGCCTCCAGGTGACTCCCTCGCTTCTCTGCTGCGATGTACCTCAGGATGTTCTCGTGTCTCATACCCGGAGTCAAGAAAATGTCTTTCTCGTTCTCCCATGATTCCTTGTTCTGTGAGAAAGACGAAGATGGGGAGGAAGAGGAAGAGGAGGAGATGTTACACAGGTTTTTGATGGTGAAGGAAAAACACATGAGAGGAGTGTCAGGAAATATCCGCCGCACACCTGAATGGGGAAGATCTTAACAGCCACGTATTCGTTCATCATCTGGGCCTTCCACACGCAGCCGAAGCGCCCCCTGGCTCTCACCTCCAGCAACTGCAGGGGCTTCAGTCCGAGCAGAGGGGAGGCCGGAGGAGGTCCAGGATCCTGACGGGCACAGGAAGAAGAGAGTCGAAAAACTGGAGAGTTAGTTTGATTGAAAGAAGACAACAGGAACCTCAATGTGCAATAAATCCTATTATTATATCAAGTCTGTTCAGATGTAAATATGACGCATTTATATATCTTTATTTTAACTCAAAGTATCTTTATCTTTTCATTTTTCTCTTTTAAAGGAACATCTTATCTTATCTTTTGTGTTTGTTTCTTCTTCATCAAACTCCTCCTGAAAGAACTTAGTTTTATGGTCCACTTCTCCTCTGTACACTGGATTATTTAAGGGTATCAGCGCTCTAAAAACCTCGGCTTACAGTTTTAATTTCATATTCAAAAATAATGGCCATCACAGTTTATCAAAGACCGTTTTGTCTCATGACAAAGACCAGCAGTAGTACCCTGTCATGTTTTTGTTTCTTTTATTTATACACACATAGATATATATGTTTTGTTTTCTCTGTCGTTTTTATCTTGTTGTTTATACTCTGTAGAATAACCTTGAGTGCCCAGAAAGGTACTTATAAATAAAATGTATTGTTATTATTATTAAAAACCCAGAGATACCAGCCGACCACTAGAGGGAGCCACAACATCGAGTTTAAACAGGTAGTGAGAGGCAGACAGTGTGTCTGAGTTTAACTTTGTGATTCAAATAAAATAAGAGAGATTTTCAACATGAGGACAGTGCTCCCTTCCTTCCTTCCTTCCTTCCTTCCTTCCTTCCTTCCTTCCTTTTTGCTCACGTCTTTGTCTCATCACTCTCTTGACTGGAAGAACAAAAGACACGATCCTCCCTAACCTTAAATTATTGCCCAACAGGGACGTTTTACTGTAAAGGAGCAGTCCGCCGTTTGGGGCCTCAAATAAAAGGATTTCAGACGTGGATGTGGTCCTCACGTTACAGATATTTAAGTGTGTGTGTGTGTGTGTGTGTGTGTGTGTGAGCACCTCAGCGATGTCCACGTGTCCGTACGGAGGTTTTCGATGTCGGTACATCCACACAGCTGTGAGCAGGACCACCGACAGCATGGTGACGGGCAGCAGGCAGTAAACCATCACATTTAACACGCCCACGCTGGGGGGCGGAGCTTTGATCACTGAAACACGAGACCGAACAGAAAAACACACAATCAGAAAATATCAGAATTAGACCCACACTGGGAAAACACACGGATCGACCACACATCCTGCGGTCCAATCAGAGGGCAGACTCACGCGGTCCGGTGACGTCGGGCAGGTGTGTGAACCTCTCGTTGCAGAAGTTTCCTTCACAGCAGCAGAAGAAGACCTGAGGACTCTCCTCTGTGGCCACGCACTCCTGCCTGAGAGACACCACAAACACGTCAACATCAAACACGCTCAGACGCCATCCTGCGCTCATCAGAGCGTCCAATCACACGACGGAGGCTACGACAGGAACCTTTACACTGTGCACTCCAGCTAAAGATCCTGTTTGAACAAGATTATTTCTCTAGTGAACAAGATATTCATTTGTGAGGTCGGGGAAACTTCTGTATAAAATGTCGAAGAGCTCTGAGAATCAGAAAATCTTGTTGCGAGGAAAGTATCTTGAGAAAACAAAATCATAACTCCTGCAAACAAGATACCTATGGAAGAAAAGAACAGTTTATCAGGTCGAAACAGGATTATTTCTACAAATTCACTCGCTGTTTTGAATAAATTTGTGCTAAAACTCAGAGAACAAGATCATTTCTGCAGTCATGATAAAATGAAAACATGATGCAGATTATAAACACAAAGACTTTAATGACACGCTCACAAGATAATTCAGGGGTCAAGTCTTTATGCTGACGATTGATTCTTATTGAAAGAAGACAAAATATGCAAACAAGATACTGATTTAGCTAAAAGAGATCACCTATATGTGAGCAGGATCATTCGAACAAGATAACAAAGTCAGAAAAAGGTCATTTGTGGTCCTTTTCTAATTTTCTTCTAAATATTTGTTGAGACGGCATAAAAATGTGCAAACAAGATACCTTTTGGATGGGCTGAAAACTGTGTGTGAGCAAGATCATATCTTACAAGACATGGTAACGTCAATTAACTAGTTGACTTTTTTTTTTTAAACTATTGTAACTTATGACCAAAAAAACAAGATGGAGTCACAATATTCATAAGATGATTTGTCAAGATATTAAATCTGTCGCACAAGATATTCATTAAAACTCCAAAGTATGACCTGAATATATGTAATAAAACAAGATCAATGTTTTTGTGAAACTGATATAATTATTGTTTGAACATGATTAAAACCTGAGGGAACAAGATATCCTGTATTAGCAAGATTCCAGGTTTTTAAAACAAGATAAAAATGGTTTAATATAAAACAACAAAACAAATGATTAATCTGATCAGGATTCTTGTTATCAGAGGTCTGATCATACTTTATGGATAGAACAGTTTGTGCATCAAGATCATAACTTGAGGAAACAAGATTAAACCTTCAGGACTTTAAGTTGTTTTTGTGAACAAACTAAATCTTGTTCAACTCGGTAAATTTCTCTAAACTGTATGAGCAAGATAACAGTGTGTTTAATCAGGATAATGGATGAAAATAATTGACTTTTAGTTAAAATAGTTTTAAAAAAGGTCTTTTGGTCCGTCCTCATCGATTATCTTACTTTTACTCTTTTAATAAAATGTTTCTCTCGTTTTTTTAACCAATAAACTGATTTTATTCCTTTACTGTGAATTTTATTTATTTTAAGATGAAAACCTTTGAAATCACTTAAAGTAAAAGGCAATACAAATAAAATGTGTTATTATTATTATTAAAACAAGATCCTGAAGGAAGGAGGCGGAAAAGACTTGAGAGGGACAGGAAGACGGAGGAGAAGGAGAAAGAGGAGGAGGAAAAGGAGGAGAAGAAGAGGAGGAGGAGGTCTAATTTGATTCTGTCAGCCTCTTCATCATCAGAGTCCAGAGGCTTTACATCAGCACAGAAACTCATTTATCAAGAAAACAGGTGAAAACCCCAAAAGTCCTCCAGAGTCCGGACCTCCAGGCTGCTCTCAGTCCAAACCCTCAGAGTCCTCAGAACCACTTTAATCAGATCTGATGGTTTGTTTTCTTAAAGAGACAGGACAGGAAAGAGAGCAGCTCCAGGTGGTGTTTCTGATCTATTATCCTCCTGTCTATTCTGTCTTCTAACCCTGGGAACTACAGAGCAAAGCCTTCTGGGATACCGGGCTGTCGTCCCCTCATATGAACCCTTCAGTGTTCTGATGTTTCTGTCCAGAGAGGACGTCCACTCAAACACTGTTTCTACTGCAGTCAGTGAAGGATTTCCTGAACTATCACTACAGCTCTGAACCTGCTGTTACTACTGAACCTCCTTCTTCTTCTTCTTCTTCTTCTTCTTCTTCTTCTTCTTCTACGTTGACCTACTTTTACTTTCACTTCAGCTTTAGCTCCTCCTGTCTGTTCTCGCCTGCTGCAGCAACGACGTTTACTTCATTTACAACGACAGTATTAACGCTGCCGACCGAGGATGCAGCTTCTGGTGTTCTACTGTCTATACTACTCTGATCTAGCAGCTCTCTCTCTAGTCTTTGGTTCTACGGCCCAGAACTGTTGGAGAACTGTGGTCTTCACCCCTCAAGACTGTTTCTTAGTTTTTGATCAGTCCTAGAAGATCCTGATCCAAGGTGAACTCAGGTACCACCAAAGACTCATAAAGTGGTGACCCAAAAAGGACCAGACTCGAGACCACAAGTCTCAGTTCAGGCTCTGATCCGAACTAACCGTGGTTCTGACTGCTGGGGCTGAAGTCCTGCTGAGATAGTCCAGACCCCCCTCAAATTCTTACAGAGATCTTTGGGACTTGACTTAGACTCGGACTAAAACAGCTGAGACTCAGCTCAGAGTTGGACTAAAATAACAGGGACAGGTCTGAGACTCTGACTGGGACAATAAGGACTGAACTCAGACTCTGATTCTGACT